>JAYRCB010000601.1:163488-174107 GCA_036026315.1 Trachelus stipa | reverse complement strand
TTCTTTTCCAATTGACTGCATCAGAGATCATCGAGTGATCCATCGAAAGTTGCGCTTCCTTGGAATCTCGAAAGCCTCTTTACCCTCGAGAGCGCAGTGCAAGTAATCTTCTTTATGCTGATTCATCGGAGCAATGCTTGGGATGGATATAGAACGCGTCGCCATCCGATTTGACGTGCAGCTACCTGGCCTACCTGCCTACCTGCCTACCTGCCTACCTGCCTACTTCCATCTCTCTCGCTCCTTCTTTTCACGATGATGCTCAGCTACAATAGATTGGGCTCCTTCTCTTCTATTCCCCGTTCTGCATCTTTGATTGGATGCAGTGCTCTTGAGTGAAGTCATGATTCGGCAACGAGCTCGAGTCTTTCGAGAGTCTCTAGAGAAGAAGACTGTTCGAGGAGGAACAGCAGCAGCAGCAGCAGCAGCAGCAGGAATATTGAGAAGAGGGTAAAAATAAGGGGACGCGAAATCTCGTTGGGTAGTACGGCAAGAGGAAGATCGCAGTAGAAGCGCAAAGTACCTACAGCGTGGCGGGGACAGCTACGAGACGATAAGGAAATTATTTAGGCCCCATTAACGTCACTCGCACTTAGATGCTCGTCGGTTGCTTCTTCCCCTGCAGATCTGCTTTATCCCTCTGACTCCCGCGCGTTCTCTCCTTCTTTGCCATCCTTCTAGTACCGGCTCCCCTCCCCTCCCCCCCCCCACCCTCATCCCCTTCCCTCACGGATTCCTTTTATCGCTCATTATTGAACCTCCACTTGGGAACACTGTTGTGGCTCCATTCGAATCGCCAAGTGGATTTGATTTTATTCGAGGAAATCTCTTTGGCTTTGCAATAATAACGTCGCTGCGTCGAGGAGTCGCACCAGCCACTCTCCTTTCTAACGACTGCGAACCTCCACACAAATCTTTCCAATGGCCTTCAATTAGTTGTCGATTTTCCAAAAAATCATTTTCTATCCAATCACAATCGATATCCCGTGTCCGGAGTAATTGTCAATGGTTCTTTAAAATTGGAAAAGACGAAGATCAAATCTCCTCCGAGTCTCTTCTCTCTTACATCTTTAATCGTCGAACTCTACGCGCAACCAGCGCACTCCACTCTGCACCTTCTATGTTGTATTCTCCTCTAATCGTAGCCGAAGACGCGACTCTATTTTTCTTTGGTTCTTCATCCAATTCTCTTAATCGTCCTTTTCCCTTCTTTCTCTTGTTCCTCGTCTATTTCCGAGCGCCTTAAACTGGCGACACCAAGTGGCAGCGCTCGCATTATCATATTCCAAAGCATTGGGTTCAGGCAGCCCAGTGGGAGGGAGGGGGTCGGTGAAGACTGGTGAGCTGGAAGGGACGCTTAGAGTCGCTTCGAAGATTAATAGGAAACTATTCTGGTGAGTGAGGGGGTAGGGGCTTTGAAATTTAACGAGACGCGGTGGCTGAGAATGGCGTCTCGAATGGTCTACACGTGGGGTAGGCTGTCTTCTTTTTTTTCTTTTCTTCTTTTTTTCTCTTTCTTTTCCTGTTCGTCCTTATAGGACTCGTGTCATGTGGGAAGTCATGTGGCGTTTACGAGGACGTCGCCAATCGATGATGCTTCAATGTCGCGGTTCAATTTTCGTCCTTCGCTCGTTCGCCCTGGAAGGCTTCTTATCTGAGCAGGCTTCCTCGTTATCTGTGGCGCGCACGCCACTACGGAAATGCGCCGAAATAAGAAAGGCGAGAGCCGTTAGTCGGGTTATTACCTTATTACGTCGAGGCGTTAGGATATCAGATCGACCGCGTTGATACTTTAACGCTTTTGCCTTCCTTTTCTCTTACCTTCATTTATTCCTCGTCCGATGAAAGTGAGGCAGGCGATGCAATAGGTATAACTCGGAGACCTTCGATTTTCCTTTTCCTCCTACTTTTCTGTCTCTTTTTCACTTCATCTCTTTTCTTCTTCTCTTTTTCCGCTCAACCATCGAATGCTTCCTGGCCCTGGCACACGTTCTCTCGTCCACTCTCGTCTACCTTCGTTTACCTTCGTCCTGAGCGCATTGGAATCCACTAACCTGGCGCACTCTTTTATAAATATTTATCCTCATTTGAATCCTCCGGGACGCTTCGGGACGCCTCGGGACGCCTCCGGACGCCTTCCTCTCCAACCTTCGACTCTCGCCGCGTATTTGTTCTTGCAAATCTTTTATACGTTTCGTACGCGGATTTGCATCCATAACGGCCGCGGGCGTTCCAGAGCCAGCGAGCTTTTCCGTTTCTCTCTCCTTTGCTTCTCTTCTTCTCCTCCCTTCATCCTCCCTCGGCAGTATTCACCCTTACTCGTAATACCCCTTACGCCAGAAATCGGTTTTCCTCCTTCTCCTCCTGCTCCTCCCGCTTCCCCTGCTTCCCCTGTTCACTTTGCTTTGTCTTATTTGTTCCCCACACAACGCGTAAATTTCGTGACGCCGATGAGCCACCTTTTTATCCTTTCACGGAGGCTGTCATCGCCAATTTCTTTCTGTTCCTTTAACGAAAACTTCTTATTAGCGACATCCTTCCCAGCGACTTCCTTTCTCTGCCCTTTTTAATCTTCCTACTCTGTGTCCTTCGCATCCTATTTAACACCATCGTCCTTCTACCGCTGGCGTTGTGATGCAGATTAAGACATTGCATGGACTTTGACATTCCAAAGTCCTGGGAAACTCTAAAGAATGCCACCGTAGAGAGAAAGAGAGAGAGAGAGAGAGAGAGAGAGATCGAGCCTGCAACCCGTAGTCCGGATGTCACGCACACGAGGTGAAGAAGTTCGTGCCGAAAGAAGCTGCAGAATATAGTCGGGTTGTATTTAGGCACGTGTTTCCGTCTGATCGCTCGCCGCCCTTCGACTCGAGTTTCAACGAATGCTGCATTCTTCCACTCTTGGTTGGTTGGTTGGGGGGCGTAGGTGCTCTTCGGTGTCACTTGCGTCATAAGCAGAATGACGGCATCGGTGCTTTCACATTGCGCTTCGTTGTACTTTCCTCTTCCGCGTCTCTGCAGGCTGCTTGCTCTTTCTAGAGACGTCCTTAAGATCGATTATAATGTGCCGTGCAACCTACATCTCCAGTTAAGCACTGCCATTGTTGCACGTTAAACGAAGTTGGCTGTAGATTCGGGATTTTCGGGTAGAGTACAGTGCAGAGCTTCTTCGTTAGAGACGCGTCGGATTGGCATATAACACGCTGTTAGTGGACACGCTAATTGGCGGTTGCTGCATTCGCCAGTTTCCCAGAATCGAAATGAAAGCCGAAGACCTTCGGTCACTGCTGCATGGAGAAAGGAACTTTTAGTTTAGTGGGAGGGAACTTGTACGTGATCGTCGAAGACAAAACAAAAGTGGCGCATTAACCTGACAGACGCCAGCTCTCGCGCGCGCACATACACACCAACAGAGGGTGTCACGGACATAACATAACATGACCGTACATAACGCAACACGAAGCCGCGCGAGCGATTCTCTTACCAGGAGCCAAATACTCGGAGCGTTGGATTAGGGGAGACTAAGATTTCCTGCGAGCGAAGCAAGAAACGCGAAGCTCGATGCGAATTGCGAGCGAGATACCGCAGGAGCCAGAACCAAAAGGATCCCTTTTGGCAGCACTGTCGACGCTAACTGGCAGCATAGGCGGCGTCGAACCATGAGAGATTAAACATGGCTATGATAATTGTCTGGAATAGCCTGGATGCAGAATAAAGTGCCAGAGTTTCCGAGCCTTCCTGCTCCGTTTCCTCTTTTCTTCTTCCTAGCCCGTCTTCTTCTTCCTCCTCCCGCGAGCTGCCTTGCGAAATGTATAAGAATAGTAGCTCCCGACTCCTTTCGATAAAAACTGGAGCAGCGCTTAAATTGAACTGAGCCAGCTTCTTTCTTTTCCCCAAAAGCCTTCACCCCTACAATTCCTTTTCTTATATTACCCGCCGCGGCCCAAGATGCGTGCAAATCCTCCTCCCTCCCTACTAAAGTCTCATCGAATCCTATCGGATCCGCAGTCAGGGTGGTCGTGTCCTTCGGGGACACAGCCGCTTGGTAATTCGTTCCTTCCCCGAGGATGAAGCGAGGGTTAAGAACCCTCCGTTTAATTAAATCAGCGGACCATTAGCGAGACCATCGTGCCCGCATTGTCACGGATTCCTTATAATTAATTCAGCTCGACGCTGGTGGCAGCTCTGCGGACACGAGGCGAACGAGCACGAGGACGACTCGTCGAGAAAGTGAAAAGACAACGAGAGGAGACGCGACGAGTCAAGGAATCCCGCAAGGATAAGTCGGAGAGCCCGCGGAAGCCGCCTTCGACCTCGCGTTTTCGACCTACCGACTTTTAATTTAATTCATTTGCTGCTCCTCGACCGTTCAGTGGAGTTTCGGCTTTTCCTAGGAAACAACGTCAAGCAGGCGCCAGGCGGTAGACGCGGTAGGCAAAGTTGCCCGTGCGATTCCAGACGCGCGCCTCGCAGTCTTCGTTCTTTCGTTACTTCGATCGTTTCCCCGAGACATTATGGGCTTAATAAATACTGACAATCAGGACACGAGCGCGTCCGCAGTGGCGTAAGGAGGCGCGCAGTTGCATCGTGGCTCCCGTGTAAACAAATTGGCACTAATGACGTTGCAATTTGTCGGATCGCTCAAGCTGCACAGGTGCTAAGGGTGAGATTGGTGGCTGGTCGGCTGATGCCTGTTACACGCGATACGTCGGCCGCTCTCATTTGCATATGCAGGCGTGTAGTGCGCCAGCGAAATACAGGGACGCAGCGAGAACTTTCTATCGACCGATAGATCATTGAACAGCCTGCACGCCCCGCGTACACTTCTTCGGGAAACGGGAAACATTGTTCTGCCTCCGTACTGGTCAGCAATGACGACCGATTCAGGTTCCCAACGGGAAGGCGAACTGCCGCGCGCACCGCACGCAATGTGCACAGGAGACGCGGAAGTCTCCGATTTACTTAAGCAGGAACGTTCGTATGCTTTGACATTAACGAGTGCAATACAATAGCACAGTGTATATTCCGGCTGGCTAGACTGCACGATACGTGCGCCAAATTCCAATGCTTCCTGCGACGGGAGGATCAGGATACGCGGATGCACCACCTACGCGTTGACTGTCCATTGACATGCCCGACATCCTTTCTGTTCCAGGTAAGCGTCCTCGCGGACTCCCTCGAGATACCGCGCTCTTCGTAAGTTACAGTTTTCACTTGGTCCATCGAACGAGTCGTATTTTTCCATGCTACGAGCCTAAAGAAATAGACGTACGCACGAGTGTGGTTACGTAGCCATTGACGCGAGTGACGCACACGCGTGACTCACAATCGAGTACCGACTCCATGTCCTCGCTTTTTTGAAAAAGCCATTTTTCATTCTGTGTGCGCGGGTCATCTACAAGAGAGTGATACTATCGCTCGAACGGATTGAACTATAGAACGGCAACCCTTCGTTGTTACCGGTTTATAATTAATCGTTGGGCAGTACCGCGGATTGTCCCTGTCATCGACAGATATGACAGCCAATAAAGTGCGTCGGACGCAGCTGCACAAACGGATTTGGCAATGCCGAAGCAGTCTAGCACGTAAATAGCTCCGTTGAAACGATGGACCCGCAGACCCTTGCGTCAGTGCATTCGTGCGTCCATGTCGTGATCGGTGGGACTGGATAATTAGCAGTTAATCAGGCCTGAATGGCTGTTCCGTTGGGCAAGCTCGACTACTTTTTGGAAGGTACGCGTATAGGTTTCACGAATCGCGATCGTTGTCCTTCTCGTCCGCTCGCGGTGCCGACATTTCTCTGCGATCGTCACGTTGCCGATTTCGCAATATAACGAGAGACTCGTAAAATCGAGCTAGACATCTCATAGACTGCGAAAGGTAGAGGAAAGGGATTATATGGAGGAAAAAGAGAAAGAAGAAAATCGAGGCACTGAATATCAAACGAGCTGGCAAGAATTGGCGATCGGCCTCGAAATAATTTCGTCGTATAGGAGCCAGTGCCGGGAGGAGGGCGAAAGAAACGGAGAAAATAATAGTCGACGAAGTCGCAGCGCCTCGTCCCAGTTATCCTTGGTTGTCCCCAATTGTACAGAGTTTTCCTAGTTATTTGCCAGCGGCTGCACCTTGACCGAATTCTTGGTGGCTTCCGCGAAGGCAGCCGCGAGCTACTCGACGTATCGTGAAATCGTAACGACTCCTCGAATGCGTCGCCGGAAGCTATTTTCTCGGTCTCTACAAGAAATCCCGTCTTTTCAGGAGGCAGCTAGGGTTTTGCCAAGTGCAAGGAACTGATTAATGCCTCGAGACTCTTGATTGGTATTTCGCCCGGGTGGTTAGCGTGTCGGTTGACTGCGGTAGACACGGTCAGATTATTGGCCGACCGACCGACCGACCGACCGCTTAGATCATTCGAAGATGCCAGCCGTTTCTTAGAAAAAGTTTTAACTATTTGATATTCGGTTTTCGCGGAGCCAGACAGGGTACCGCCGGAGGCAACTTGGATCCACGGACGTTGTAGCGCGGAAATACTTTTCACGGAGTCATTCAATAATGTAATTAAGTTTTGGGAAAAAGAATCTGAAGAAAGCGAAGCAGGGACGGGGGTGGGTGGGAGGCGCAGTGTTGCCAAGCATCGACGCGGGGCCAATCGGGAGGCAGGAAGTTCCCGAGGTGCTGGGGGCGCCGAGGGGAACCCGAGGAGGTGAACTAGGTGGACTAGGTGAAACAGGTTCGGGCGTTGTGACGTGGGAGGTTAGCAGATGGCAGTGGAGGGCTCGTATTGACCGGGTGGAGGCCCGAGACAACCGCGATGCGCGATATAAATTGGATCTCGTATGCGGATGGCGTACATGGGCATTTCTACGAGGATTGAGATAGGTCGTGAATCACTGTCTTCGATTCAGGAGCCAAACTCCGCCGTCCTGTCATCCTTTTCCTTACTCTGGCAGCAAGCACCAACTGACGTTCTCCGATTTTCCTTCTTTTGTAGAAATTTCAGAGAGTATTTTCATGAGTCGCCGAGTCCTACGATGCCCGAGTTACGTAATCTCTTAGGACACGAGGATTCTGAGCACAGAATTTTCAAACTTTTGCTCCTACGAGATGTACTTATGCGTGTCCGACGTGTGTCGTCACTGGGACATGCGAAACGTTGCAGCGAATCGCAACCTTTGTTACTGTTATTAGGCATTGCTTCATCGGTTGCTTCGTCTCGCGCAACCTTCTGGTCAAGGTTACGCAACGACCAGAGCGAAGCACACGTGCTCCCATCGTCACAGCACCTACACACTTACGCACTTACGCACTTACGCACTTACGAACGGTCGCTCGCCAATTGACTCAAATGCACATTTACCCTACATCCTCGACAATTACATAATGGAGCTGCACCCACTGAAGCGGCCAACGCGAAGCGTGTGAGGCTCGTGCTTTTCTCGAAATTCACAGCTGACAACGGCGCTAATGGCAACTGTCGCGTCTCCAAGTTCTGCCAACCTCACGTTTCTCTAAGGTTCGTTCGCAGCAGCCGCGTTAAAGGACGGCAGGTCGAGAGGCTGTGCATCCGCAGCCAACGTACGACTTCTATTCATAGGCTACGGAAGATGCCTCCTGTTGGTAGTGTACTGCTACGGAACGCTCACTGAGCCAATACACGCCGCTCGAGTATTCAACGGCAAGACCTGCCGCATGAGTTTTAGCCTCGTCACTCGCGTAGCCGATAACGACTTTCATTAAAATGCGTTCACAGATATCGATATACGTCACGCCCAGGTAATAGGCAGCGAAGGCTGAAAGGATCTGACTCCTTCAGACTCCCGTTTCCTTCGTTCCTTCGACCATTGACTCGACCCAGATACTAGAAATATTTCGTACGGACATTCGCCTATGCATGTCTCTCGGACGATACACATCCACGAGATCTCTTATATTTTCACAGTAGATAGAGACTTTTAAGTCGCAAAGGCAAACGGTGTAGAGGAAGAGGCACCGATTTCTCTTCGGTGCAAAGATCTTTTTCCAGCAAAGAGAGGAAGGCCTCCTTCGACTCAAAATCCTTCAGCCGAGCGCATGTCAATTGATATACGGAAGAAACGACATGCGTATGTACACACGTATATTGTTTGTCGCGTCAATGTTCGAGGTGTCGAAGGTCTCGGCCAAGGGATGCAGGACGCGGAGATGCGAGTCGCGAGTACAGGTCACGGTGCGGAAGTCAGCGGGTCTTAAATCGTGGACCGAATGCGATGCCGACGCCCGGTGCTCGTGGATTTTCCGGAAACGGCGGGACGCTTACAGCGATGAAGAACAGGAATCCATAGCGAATCGCTGGTAGCCATTAAAAATGCATGCTCGCACTCCGGTAAACAAAGCTCCGACCGGCGCGTTTGCGAACGCTGAGCATAGCGAGCATAGCGAGCGACTCTGATGCTGGTCTTTCTGCGAGCGCGCATTCACGCACTTACGACGCCGTGACGTATTGGTGCGCCCGTGGAAAATTTGGACAGTTTTGCGTAGCGTCCTCGATACTATAGTGGCGAGGAGGAGGTTGGGAGGGGGAAGGGGCAGGGCACAGGTTTATCGGAGAAAAAGTATTCCGAGGATCTCGAGGGCTTCGCGTGAAATTGACGCGAAGACACCGAAGAGTCTTGTCGCCTAGCAAGTAGGTATGGGTATTGTAGAATGGGTGACGGGTTAACCTGTTAACCGCTCGAATCTAAGTAGATATTTTTGGACGCCTGTGTGACGCATCGCTGTACTCGAGCATTGAGCCTTGTAAGTGCGATTTATAAGCTAAGCGCAAGAAGAGATATCGGGGAGGGGAGGAAAGAGAAATCAGGAATCGCTGCGGTCTCGTCTTTACGCGGTGCTAAAAAGAATCGCACGAAATGAATGCGTTAAACCCGAAGCTGCTGTCCTGCTCTCGCTTATCAATTGCGTGCCAAAGTCTGTCAGAATTGGAATTGAAGATTGGCCGGCCGCGCTGCATCGCTCTTCATCTCAATCGTATTCCCGGCATTCGTCTTGGTCGTTTCGTCCTCCTCTCGATGATGTTTGGGCAATAGGAATAGCCTAGAGATGGCATCTTTATTAACCCGAAGGAGCCAGGAAACGTCGTGACGGAGAGTCAGCGCTAGGTCGGCCTTTCCCCTTCTGCCGTGCATCCATCGCCTACCAGCCGCGACTCTCTTCCTCGGCGCAGCCATCTTTAGCTCTTGGAGAACGTACTGCCGTAATTAGCCGTGCTAACTACTGGTACTGTTACTTGACTCGCATGGCCCGTGGCTCCCTTTGTCTCCGCGATGTTGCTTGGTCATAATGTGTTTCCTAGTAGGGTATGAGTGCGTTATCGATAACGCGAATGCGAATCGCGAAAGGTAACACAGGACGCCGGAACTTGTGGATGCTCAGGAGGATTCCGGAAGTGCGAGTTAAAGAGTTCGCAACGAGTCTGCGTTTTCTCAAAGCAACTTGAGAATCGGCAAGAAATATCTTTGCTAGCGGAAAAGAAACTCTGCGAAACTGTTTCCAGTGCGGCCCCGCAACGTTTCTTCGCACGTAACTCATATCCCAATTTTATGCGAATTATTGTGATAAAGTGAAAAGTCGAAAGAATTAACAAGAGGGAAACGGAGGAGCAAGGAAGCGCGAAGGTTCAAACGAAAGGGAATCAGGCGTATGAAACGAATGAAGCAAATGGAGCGAAACGGCCGAGTCAGATATCTTCGTATGCATCTTCGTACCGGTAGCGTCGAACGGTGTTCAGCGACGCGTAGATGCCGCGGAGGTTGCGGGAGGTTGCGGGAGGTTGCGGAGGTTGCGCAGGGTGGCTGGAGGCGAGGAGGAGTGAAGATTCGGTTAAACAATGGAGCCACTCTCCATGCCCCAGTCGAGTGGTGGTGGCAGCTGTGTATAAATCAGGAAGACGACTGTACCCACCATGAACGCTCTGCGTACTTACTCTCTGCCAGGGAGTACACTCGCCTCTGTCGCTCGTGTCGCTCGCGTCGCATCCGGTGAATTGACCCCGATGCATTGTGGGAAATTCCGTGACTCGAATCTCTGTGATTTTGAATACTCTCTCTCTGTCCGATGCATTCGCCCAACTGTTTCTTCTTTTTAAGGGTTCGCGATACTATAACGGCCCTTATGCATATCTTTCCTCCTTCGCGTCCTACATCCTACCCGTTAGTTAGGATCCGACGGAAAACGGTGGAGTACAAAAGACCCTTCCAGGCCTGCGACACGGAGCGTCGGGTGCAGCCAGTGTTTCATAAAATTCCAATGCGTTTACGGACAGTAAAAAGAGTCTATGAGGCGTAGCAGTTGTCATCGAGGTTAATGTCGACGTCAACAGTTTAATAAATATCACAATCGACTCGTAGACATCGAATAGGAGCGCTGCAAATTGGCTGCACCTAAGAGAAGAAAGTCTTCCTTCGTACACGTAGTAGCTCTTTATTCGCACGTTCCGACATTTCTCTCACGTTCCTGCAACAATTACTATTTTTTCCTGTACTTGCAGAATTTATTGTACGCCGCATCAGGTCCCTCCTCGTCTACCGGATTTACGGAGAAGTTCCCATGTATGCCAGTGGTGGTGGTGGTGGTGGTGGTGG
>JAYRCB010000601.1:129720-146870 GCA_036026315.1 Trachelus stipa | reverse complement strand
GGATTCGCATGGATTCGCATGGATTCGCAGGCTGGCCAAGGAATGACCTGCACATATATAGCTAAATGCTGTAAAGCTATCGGAATTCGCGAGAATGAACTTTAAAAGGGTAGGACGAAGTAAGATCTCCTGCGGTTGCCAGAGACTCCAGCAGCGCTTCCTCGTTTTCTCACCTCCACCGTCCGAGTTAGCGGCGCGAAGCGATATTTACACGGAGTAAACTGTTGCCGCGGTTGATACAGTGTAAACAAAATGTCAACTTTCGGTATAATCATAGTGCCCTGCAAGCGACCAACTTTTCTGAGAGCTCTCGAGTACAGCTATAGGCTATAGGGGCGTAAAGAGGCGTCCAGAGGCGTCCAGAGGCGTCCAGAGGCGTCCAGAGGCGTAGACACAGAGGTATACAGCGGCGGATCGGCAGGGCAGCGCCGCAGCCCTAATAACCGAAACTCGCTCGGAGTGCTTAGCGCGTATTTCCAGCCGGCTTCTTTCTACGCCTGTTAACGCATTTTCGGCATTCGTATTCCAAGAGTTATTATATTTAGCGTTAATCGTGCCAGTTAGCTTCCTGGGCAGTTCTCTTCTTTCCTTCTTCGACTTACTTCTTCTACACGATGCTTCGGCCCTTCTCTGCCTTTCGGTTCCTGCTTTGCGTCGACTCGCTGCACTGTCCTTCCTTCAGAATTTGATCGACCTTACTATTCCCCAGCAGACTCTGCTGTGTCCTCTACGAGGCGAGGCTGGAAGCGAGGAAGCCGTTACAGCGACAGTAAGTACAGCCGGAACTGCATCTGGATGTCAATTTATTTGGTGATCTTTGTAATCGAATAAGCTGCGGAACTCGTATCGATTCCCAGTACCTCGAAGCCTGAGATACGGTGGGACGGTCTACGAGAAACTTTCTCAATAAGTTACTTAAAGTGCCACGGAAACTGATCGAGATAGAGAGGGAGGAAGTTAGGGAGGACAGAGGGTGTAAAAAGATAATAAAGAATGGATATCGGAAGATCGAGAAAAGGGACAACTCTATGTTTTCCAAGTTATTGACTTTTCTGGCATCGATGCGCCTTCTCAAGTCCGATCAGAAGATCGGAGAATGCGTCTTTTATAAAAAGGAATTCCGAAGAAACATTGCCAGTTCGATCTTGGTATAAGGAGCGAATAGGTATACAAGGTATAAGGTAAGGGGTCGGGGCTCTACTGGGATATTACGTCACTGGCATATACGTGGAATGTGCGGAATGCGTTGTACATTTTCCACGCAGGGCGCCCGGAGAGCCGTTTTCTATGTACTACGGATATCCAGCTCTACCACAGGAGAGTAAACGTGTTTACTTGGGATCGCATCGACAGGCGCACTTCGCTTCGACCCGAAGAATATAGTCACTAGATCCCAATGGAAAAGACTCGACCGTCACCGAGGCTAACCTCCACCATGTATCAGTGTCGACTCGATCGCCTCGATCGCCTCGATCGCCTCGATCGCCGAACATCGACGCTGCGCACGTGCATTACTCTCGTGGTGGCACCACTGCACGTGGACACTTTTACGCTCGGACCTCGAGAATCCGTTCGTTTCTCCGACTGCCTCTGGAGACGACGAGGGGTCGAGGAAATCTTTTCCTATAGGTATTTCCATTTCGAGCGCGAGTGCGAAGACGCGTGTCAAACGAAAGTCGATTGATCCTAGAAATTCACTGAATCTCCACTGCAACCAACTCACGTTCGCGTTCGTCTTTACATTGACGTAAGGTTGACTGGTGTGTGCAGTGGCAGAGGCCACCCTCGCTGCACTGCGGCAGGCGAACGCAAATGCCACCATTATTTACGCTAAATTTATCCATTCCGGTGAAATGCAAAATGCGGAGTACAAAATGCAAAATGCTAGGCGAACGCGAGGGATGCGTCGCGCGTTCAGCCAATTGAAAACCAGGACGAGCCTCTGTAATCTTTCAAATTGTTCATCCTCTTATTTTCTCTTTCGCCCGGCGTGATTGTTCGTCGTTATTTGTTACACGCCATGTGTTTCTCTCTGTTATAGAAATTTTTAATCGCACATAAAACATTGAAAATTCCTACTTTGTATTCTCGTCCAACGACCATATCTAAATATAGCGCTGCGCACACGTTTCAAGTTTCGTTGGTCAGTTATAATTTGCAAAGGAAAGTCACGATTAGTTTTGACGAGTCCAAAAACTTGAGACGAACAGCCACCGGCAGCCCAAGTGTCGTTTCACATTTCGCCGTTGCACATTCCATCGCGCGCTGGACTCTCCGCTCATTCGAACGATCATCTGTCATCTTTGGGTTTTCTCGATCGACTCTTCTCCTCTATCTCTTCTCTATCTATTCACTGCTGATTCGTTTGTGGCCCCCGTTAGTGAGTCACTGATAGCGCATGGCGCCGACTTTTTCTAAGAAATTAGTGCAGAATGATTGTTGTTATTGTATCTCGAAGACTTGGTACTAGAGAGAGTTATTCCTTTTCCCTCTGTTGGACCTTTGTGTCCCTCACCCCTCTACATTCGGCCGGCCAACCGTAGTAGTTTCGCAATTTCGTAGTTTCGTAGTTCCGTAGTTTGGTAGGAGGACGCGTTCATTTGTATTGGGAATGGAACGGACGAGAATGGTCTCAGGATAGTTTGAGAGTCGTGAAGCCAGGGAGACGGAGAAGGAGGGGGGGGGGGGGAGCTGGAGCAGCGCCAGGAATTTATCCAGACAGGTACTAGGATAGCAGAGCTTCGTGTAAACGGCGTATTTATTGGCTCGTTTCTGATGTAAATGCGCGTGCCGTGGATTATTGGGAACTGATCTTCCGTTTGGATAGAATAATTCAGCCTCCGTGTCCGAGAGCTCCAATATTTACCTACGTCACATCGATTTAGGTATACCTATCGCATAGACAGCCATTAGTGCATATGCGCTCTGGTCGTGACTAATTTACATTACGGAGGACCATTTTCCGTTCGTTCCTCTTCCTTGTTTTCTCTTGACGCGCCATTCGCGCAACTGTTGTCACTTGCCTTTTATCACGCCTCTGGCTGTATTTTGGCTAAGCAGAATGCATGGACTGGAACTGGCTCTACCGATCCAGGATCCCACAGCCAGTGGGAAGAATTAAAAATTGAGAAAGCGCCAATACGAATAGCTGCGCTAGGAAAATATATCATCCGCCTCGTGCTCGTCAGTCAGTCAGTCAGAGTGGGATTCTTCTAGAAGGAGATGGATACAGGGATGAGTAGCTCTGAGCGGTAGACTGAAGAGGGACGCATAGCGATGGATAGCGCTCGAACTATAGATTCCCTGGAGTGTTGCTGGCGCGTGTACTGGAAATACAACTGTTCGACCGCAGAGAGAACGCTGCAGAAACGTGACGGCAATGGCGGCAATGGCGGCAATGGCGGCGCTACCGAACTCCCCAGAGCAGCCAGTTCCTGGAGACTCGATAGCTCTGCGGTTAAGTCGAAGCTGCCATCAACTATTCATGCTTGACCTACACTGCATCGTGTCTACAGTCTATCTCGTACCTACGACCTCCGCACCCTACGACTTTACCTCCGACATTTTACCTACGTCAAAAGAGACTCGGTTGCGTCTCGCGTCAATTACAGGCAACCAGCCTGTATCGGGCACGGATCCCCGAGATTCTTTATCCTAGTCAATTCTCTTAATATATCACCTGTGTTTGGAATCAAATATGAATTGCCGCACATGAGGAAAAGTTATTGATACCTACACTATAGGAATCGAGGGCTCCGAATCGATTGGCAGCAACATCAACAGGATTAACGTACGATATTACCAAGGCGTACTGAGATGGCAATCGAGATGATTTTATTTAAGTTTCGTCTTCGTCGTTGTCGTCGTCCTCGAATGTCTAAACAGATGGCGCTGATTAATATTAATCACGCGGTCGAGTCTCGCGCCAAGTACAGGCAACCGGCGGTACGGTCCAAGGCGACGCAGCAAGTCATGTAACTGAGCGACGTCATTAATGGCGTCCTGCGAGGTAAGAGAGGAGAGGAGAGTGAGTGGAGCGAGTAAAAGCAATAGAGTAATGTGCTCCGCGAGCAGCTCTGCCAATGGAAGCGCTCGATATTTCTGCCGTGGAATTTCGTTGGCGGCAGCGACTATTACGTCGGCGAAAAGGACATGACGTTGCCGGCGGGCAACATCGGTGAACAAGGATGCGATCCAGTATTCAGGCCGCCGCCAATTCCGTGCCATCGGCAATACGCATATAATAGCGTAATTAAAAGACTCGATTGTTTCATTTGGACATTTTATCGGAACCCTCGCCGCGTCCTCATCCCGCTCTCGCTGTAAAATGGTAAAGTGTCGGTCGCGTTAACTGACACGCATCCCGGCTCGTTTGTAATTATGATTTATTTGAGGGGAGTTTTGTTTCGTCAGACCGTACCATGCTCACTCGTTCCACGAGTAATTGAAATTCGGTGTTTTGCAAATTTTGCAGCGGTCATCCACCGCGCTCCTTCCCCCCTCGACCCTGTTCGACCCGCTGAACCCTCCTCGACCCATTCACTCTGAACTCTCCGAACTGAGCCACCCATCTCCTCGCGCAGTCGCTCGCGTTTTATTGGCCGAATGTTGGAGTAATTGACAACGGGCGATAATCAATTTGATCGAATTTCGTTTCATTTATCGAAGCGCTCTGGAAAATTGTCGCATTTTGCTAATGCAATGGCCAGTCTGGATCCTTGCAGAAAAACATTTTAACGTCGAATCGACCAAGTCCTTTCGCCTAAAAATATTTACCACGGAGAATCAATTGTTTCTGGAGCGAACGATCAATTAAGATAAATTGATAAGGAAGGTTCAAAGGGGAGAGAGGGACGCCCACGGGCACACGTATTCCAATCGGACTGAATTAGATTGAGTCGCAGCTAAAGTCATTTGGTCGATACTTTGTCAGCATCACTCAATATTCGAAACTTTTCTTTTTTCCGATTCTGCGTTCGATCTTACAATCAGATGGAAGAGGAGAGTGAGTTGGTCGTCGGAAACGAAGACGATGTCGCGGCACGATACTCTCGCGTCAATTCTGATTTAGAAGAATCGTGACAGTCAGGAGTCCAGGAAGACGTCACGGAAAACTGATAAACGGGTCTCTTGCTCGTTCCTTCACTGTTACGCTTTTCGCTTTTTCGCGTCAGCGACCTTCGTTTGCCGTTCGTGTTCATCCAACGTGCTCTTCGCGTCGACGTGTCGACGTGCCGACGTCTCGACGTCGCTCTGTGCACTTCCCATCCTTAATTGTATTATTTTGCTCGTTCGGCAGTGTTCCTCGCTAAAGCAAGATGAAAGGCGCGCTTCCAGATTTTTTTTCACTCTTACGGAGTCATTACGCGTCCTACGGTATTGATTCAACAGAATCGTTACTTGCTCTCGAGTATTGATTTCTATAATGCATCGAAAAATTGATTCCCTGAAATATTAATGTAGTTATGCATTAGACACGACACGGAACGACATGGCAGAAGAAATGGAAGCCGAACGTTGCCGCACGATAGCATGCAGAATCGTAACCATCTACAGGAGCGATATTTCATTCCAGTTGTTTACATAATTGATTGCGTCTAACCCAGCAAGACTCGCCGTCGAATCTTTCATTTTATTAGTCGTCTCCTTACTTCCTCTTGTCTATCTTTTCCCCGGGCTTTCATGATGTGCACTGAATTGTGAAAAAGTCCTTAGAGTCTGCAGAGTCCTCTCTGCACAACCGTAAGAGAATTACCCAGGAGACGCAAAGAGCAGCCGCACAGCTCGCGATGAATATGATTGATTAATGTCACGCGGATTCAAAGTTTGTAATTTCATATGGTTGCAGCTGTAATTTCTAGAGCATTTCAATAGGAAATTAATATTTTGGGATTGGTGGCTTCCTCGAAGCGGCGTTCAATTGCCTCTCGTAGATGCTACTTGCAAAAGCGGGTCTACATATACGCACACTGTTATGCAGGAACTTTTGCAAGCAGCAGGTTTAGGAATATGGAATATGGTTGTGACGTGTGAACAGGAGGGGAGGAAAGGTAAGAAACGACGTAAGTAGTAAAATGGCGGGAGCTCGAAGGGGCAAGAGGAAGGAAGCTGCACTGAAAGTGGAGGCCATGCGCGCGAGCAGTCACTCCTTTAACTTCCTGGCTTAGCGCGAGAGTTTCCCAGGATAGATTGCTTTAATTTAAGTGGAGTTAGGGCAGTGCGCGGCGGCAGAGCAGGTTGGGTTATGGCCGCGAGTCCTGGACCGGTGCTCGGGCGGGCTTAATTTGCCCCAGGCTTAACCCCAGATTAGTTCCTACACTTACGACTCTGCCGCATCGCAACTGGCTGCTGAATCGGTGAACGGCTGAATCTTTGGATAGTCGGATAGTCGGATGGTCCAATAGCTGGACAGTTGGACAGTTGGATAGTTGGATAGTCGAATGGCCAAATGACCAAATGATCCACTGTGTGCAGCTCCAGTTGCCCGGAAGATTCGCTACGCTCGGCTAGTCTCTCTCTCTCTCTCTCTCTCTCTCTCTCTCTCTCTCTCTCTCTCTCTTTTCGGAAAATCCTCGGAAAATCTCACAATTTGCATTGAAATTCCAGGCCGTGTTCAAAGCCTGAAATCGAGCATTCGAATCTTGACGATTATTCGAGAAATAAGTCATGTCGCACTGTATAAGACAAAGCGCAGCGTCAAGTCCGAAACCGTGAACAAAGTTGAAAATTAGATTTTCAGCTGTAAAGGGCTTACGAAGCTTAAAGCAGATTTGAGTCTGGCCTCTGCCAGGCACACGAGTCCCTCGCGTCGCATTCCTCTCGTGTGGCGGCTCTCAGTGCGGCCGCAGCGAGCGGGCACCGCGTAATGCGGCAAATTTCGGTAAAGGGGATGAACGAGGAATTGATGCGAGAGAATCCAACACACTCTGCAGTGACGAGTCGACGCTCACGTCGAGGTCAGCGCACGTTTTGTATATTCATTCCCTACTATACATATACCGATGCTACCGCATCGATCTCAAGCGGGTGCGTTAAAAACACGACACGTCGAATCCTCCCTCATCCGTTCAGTTCGCACTGCAGTTAACGGTACATCAATTTTCCCTTTCCGAGCGATCGGGCAATGCGTGGCTGACGTATCCCGCCATCTGGTAACTGGGTATCCGGTGTAGCAGCTACGAGCCGACGTTCACCGCGCGCCGATGGATCCACGATCACGTAGACACGTATTCGCACATTTGGCTTTTCAATCCGAGCAACTTTTCCTTCTTCTTCTCTCCGTGTAACTCGGAATCAAAACGAGACCCGCGTCCTTCAAATTTATTTCTTTAACGAATCTCGATTCTACGTGGTGGCGAATCGCTAGTGTAATCCCGGCGCTAGTATAATTGTTCAGAAAATAATGCGCAAGATTATCGGAAGGGTTTCTGGGTTTCCTGATTCGGGGATTAGTCCCTTCGGTCTTATCTCGCTCAACGAGGACCTCCTCCTCTCCCTTACTTCTCCTCGCTCTCCTCTTCTCCTTTTTCTCGTGTTGCAAGTCGCGACAGCGCGAATCTACCCGATCGTTTCGTCCTAACGAAGATACTGAAACGACGCGCGTTATCGATGAGTTAAGTTACGCTCCGTGAAGCGTCGGCTCAGGAGATAACGTGCCGTCCTCGCAATTTTTTTCTTTTTTCATTTGCACGTGGCCCCGAATCTCGCGATACGTCGTTCTTGAAATCGATACTTCTCCCCTCGACGCTGCGGCGCGCTTCGTCGCTCCTTCGCCCCACCCCTCCCCACCTAACTCCAAGCCCCCCAACACCAAACGTTCGACGTTCGGTTCGACGATATTCGATGAATCGTGCTTTTGAGCTTCCGACGGTCATTGTTTTTTAATTGAAGCCGCGCACGCGCCCCGCTTCTCTTAAAAAAGTTGGCTCGGAAATTTTTTCAATTAAAAAGCGCCGTCGCTCGGTATCCGGGTAGTTTTAATTACTGTGGCATCGTTACGCATGGCCCGCTTCGGTAAGACCATGCTAGAAAAAATTACAACGCGCAGAACGCAGAGAACGCTGGGTGGTTGCCCGGGTGCCCGGGTGCCCGTGGGACGTCGGCCAGAGGATGTCTCTCTGTTGCTTCCTGCCTCCCCGCTCCTTCCTTGCGGCCTTCCCTCCGGATCGCCTGGGTCGAGGGCGGCGAGCGCCGAGCGGCTCGCTGCCAGTTGGGAGAGTCGAGGAAGGAGAAACTGTCGTAAATGAAAGAATAAGCTCGAAAAGGGACAGGAAATTGAAAAGGCAAAGCGCAAAAACCGGCCGCTGGAGGACTTTGCAAAGCCAGATAAAGAGATAAGCTCCGCGTCCTTTATTGGACGTTGCGATCTCTTGGACCAATCGGTTAAGGTCGCGATGACCAATATAGTTTCTGCTGATGATCTTAGGAAAGGGAGTCCTGACTTCTGAGCTTGCTGCCCAAAGAACAGAAATGTGCTTCGTGTATTCGGATGCGCGCATTCGTTCTCGGTCAGTCTGACTTGCAGTCCAAGATACACCGAGTCGCATCGAACTGCTACGAATTTATCAAGTCGCCTTGTCATTTGATTATCGAGAATCTTTTTATCGGACATACTTAGCGAGTCACACCGAGTTTCCAATTTATATTTGACATTTCGTGAAACGCGAAGTGCTAAAGGATGCACAGGAAGTGGTTTGCGCTGTGACGGGACAGCCTCGCATTGCCGAAAATCGCTCTGTAGACTTGCCTTAGTAGGATCAATATCCAAGACATGATCCTTGATCGACGTCCCTTCGATCGAATAGTACGCACCGGACTGAATAACATTTAATACCCAACTGACAAGAACTTTTGAGCAAACATTTGAAGCTTGGCGTAGTTCAATCTGTGCACTTTGAATCAGGATTGGTTTAGCAATACCGTAGCTACATCTTGAGACTTTTAGTCCCTCGCGTAACGATCGCGTAACTAGGTAACGAGCGCATGATTGGCTTTTTTAATTCTCGATGGTTGAAATGCGTGCTGGAGATGAAAAGTGACAAATATTAGCAATTATGTAATACGCATAATCGCGTTGTGGCATCTTGGTCAGAACGCAAGGGGAACCTGTTTGCAGGCTGCGGTTGAGAAGCGTCGCGATGCTCCTGCCACCCGAGAACCGTGCGAACGCTTCACTGAGACGCGATTCGAGCAATCTCAGGAACTCGGGCAACTCGGGCAACTCGAGCCACTCGAGCAATTTTAGGGAAAGATTGTACCGTGAAGTAGTAAGGAGGAGCGTAGGAAAGTCACAATCAGCGGAAACTCGAGATATAATGGCTTAAGTTTCTGTCGTACTCTGGAAAATTTGTAGGTCAGGCTCCATTTTAATCGAGTTAAGTGGTTAATTTCCACCTGCATGTTTCACGCTTGGTTTCATTTTCTTTCATTTTCTTATGCGTTTTAGTGACGAAGGCATTGAAGCTCACTCGGCTGGATTCGATATAACATGTCACACGTGTATAAAACTGTACGATCTAGCAATTTGAGCAAGAAACATTTTGTTACACGTCGCATACGAAGGTCGGGCATCGAGAAAAATCCGCTGCTGCTTGAAAAACTCGTGACCGAGAAAAACGGTAGCTACCACATGTGTCCGAACGTCAGCCGAAACAGCAATGAAAGCGGCGCGCAGCGAATGCTCGAAAAAGCGACGTGGCGCGTGGACCTGCGAGGATCACTGGTCGTTCCTAATTCCGTCGTTAAGTCACTTTGATCGAGATAGTCTTTTCCTCAAGAATTTCAGTAATGGAACTCTGTCGTTTGATCGTAAAATTCCCAATTATTGCGGACGGCCACGAATCGAATCTTAAATTTGGCAAAAATCAAAGATTTTTTATGATGCAATAAATACAAATCTTATCGGTTATACTTTGTTTAATCTTCTTGCCTCGTGCAACGAATAAAAGTGACAGTTGGCAAGCGGTGGCTGTCGCGACGGTCGCTTCCTTGCTCGAAACTTGGACCGCATTTAAGGGAACCAATTAAGAAGAAACTGTCATTCACCAGCAGTGAAATGTTAAATTTGAGCAGAGTCGTCAATTTCTTTCTTGCTCCAAAATGTCCTCTTCGTCTCTTCGCTTCCTTACCTGCGTCGTTTTTTTCATATTTCATTAGACGAGGGAAGCGAGCGATGGAGCGAGATCAGAGGAGTTGCTTTTATCAAGCACTTTTTGGGCAGTGTCCTCGACTATTTCCATATATGGTAATTAGTAACTCAGCAATTTAGTATTAGCAACGCTGCGTTTACGTAGCGAACGGCTTCCGGCGTTCCCGTTCGTTCCGTTTCGTGTCGTGTTCCCTGCGCGTAACGCGACGTCCAAAAGATGCGCCCCCAATGCTCACAATCAGTTCGATTCTACATTTCTCTTCCTGGTCCATCCGTTCGCGGTATTATTATTATTATTGGACTCGTGCGGAGAGTCGCGCACTGTGCAATCGGTAGAGTCGGTGTCGCTTGGCCCCTACTGCCTACGTCACCGTAACAGATACTCTGGAGCACCGGTAAGAGAAAGAGAATAAGCAACGGTGAAATTTGGAGAGTGCGCTTAGGGTAATTGAGCCGAGCGCCGTCGACTCTTGAGTATCAGCGAACTACATTGTCACTTTGACAATGGTTCCATTTGGACTCGTTCATTCGTTCCTAGCGGCCACGATGCGCCTGATGTGCCTATTTCCATTGGTTGCGCTAATTCTGCTAATTCTGCTCTGCCGTACAATTGGTGGCTCCTCGGACTAATCTCCATTGACCGATGCAGCTGTTAAAGATCTCAATGAGACGAGCGACGGGACCAGCTGTAGGAGGTCTCCTTCCTTTCGCTTTGCGCCGCTTCGCTCGTTCCCCTCGCACCTATTTGTAACTCAAGAATGGCGCTTCTATCCTAGAACTTGCTCGAATATAGAATGCAATATGGAGTAATGCGTCGCGACGCTCCGCGGCTTTGGATTTGCTTTGATTTAAATCGCGAAAAGACAGAATATTGGTTACCCTAAATATTCGAACGGTGCTGCAAGAGAAACGTGCTGCTTCCGGTTGATGCTAATTTCACGTCGTGGGCTCCTGCGACCCTTGAAACCTTCCTGAATCCTCTCACCCCCTCGCCCTCTCCTATTTGCGTCATCGCGAGCTCCGGAAGAGGCTCTGGCCAAGAGGGTAGACTCCGTATTTCCAGTCATGTGATTCGGCTTGCGCTAATAAAATACAGATGGTGGGGGGTTAATGACGCAACCGGTTGTGCGCAAGTATTTTGCCTATAGGAAGCTGCACATCGAATTAAAAAAATGAAGAAGTAGATGAGGAGTCGAGCGCGGAGCAGCACAATGGCTGCGCGCGTGCTGCAGAAACATTGGCATCGCAAGGAGCTCGGGCTTCCACGTGGCTGCCGGCTACAATCGCCGATGCTTTCCAAATGGCGCCGCGTCGCACTGATTCCGAGTTCTACCGATGGCTGCCTGATGGCTGCTCCTGGGTGCTAAATCCGCATCTCTTTTCGAATCAAGTGAATTTCCATAGACGAGACTCGCCCTCCTCATTTCCGGCTTCCCTTTCACCCTTCACTCTCCTCCTAATCCAATTCGAATATAGGAAAGCTTCGATTCTCAATTTCACCTGCATCAGTCTCGATTCCGCGAGGGGATATAGAAATGTGCCCGAGTGGAACTGTGGGTGCCGAAGGTAGATATGAAATTGCGAGGATTTAATTAATTGAAAGATATAATAGTTTGCGCCCTCCTTTTAATCGGCACGAAAGACCCGATTGTTCCGAGATTACTTGGAATCCACTTGGTGGGTATTTCCCCGAGCCCGGAGAATAGCCAAACTTTAGACTTTTTTCGTGTAGACTCTCTGTTATCGATCGGCACAAATCCTTTAATAGTCACCAGCACGTTCGATTTACGCTTTCGAATTCCACGACCGTTTCTCCGTTTTTGATCTCTTCAGATTGACAGAAAATAATTTTCAAACTCGTCCTCTTCCAGGGTGAAGTAAGAGGGAGACGTCGGCCATATGTTTCGGAAGAAACTTGAGGCCCAACGTGTCAAAGTCCTATGCCACAGAGACTTTAACATACAGACTGAATTTATCGACAATTCAACAGATAGATCCTGCGCTTGTTTTTCTTATATTCCGAGTGGCTATCTTTATTAAGAGTGAGTGAGCAATTCCAGTATAGTAGATTACACGAAAGTAGCCGGGGAATCTGAAAGGCAGAAAGTAAGATGCAAGGAGCAGCGGCGCAAGAGACCAAATGCAAGAAGACGTAATGAAAGTGGAAGGAAAGGATTTCGAGGAATGGATTTTTCGGCAGCCTCGCTCTCCGGGCTCCTGCGTGTAACTGGAAAACTTTTTCCATCATCTTTGGCCAATTTGTTGTTATCCTCTCGAGACCGAGCCAGCTGACATAGTATCGGATCAGTGGGCCAATGGTTGTCAAACAATTTTTGAAAAATAAATAAAGAAAACGGTGCCCAGAGGAGAAGGATACACCATCAGAAGATTTAAAATGATATTCTGTATGATCCATATGCACGCGTTTCCGCGTTTCCGCGTGTTCGCCTGTCGCGTAATTCAGAGCGACCATATTATAATTTGCGTATTATTGCAATAACGATTGGTCATGAGCCAAGAAACCCATTTGCTTGAGATAACTTTGGATGCATACGCAGAATGCCATTCTCGCGCCGGGAGCACAGGTCGAGCTGATCCTCACTTTAGATTAATCGGATCGAGGATCGAGCGCTCCCACTTTTCTTAACAAATGAAATCAGTTACTTGGCGGAGGAGAAAATGACTGAATGAACTGAAAGAGAGAGAGAGAGATGTCTGCAGCCTGTGATAAAGGCAAGATTCTGAAGGAAGAACCAAATGTAATTCTGGTCACGTAACTTCTCGGGATTAGGTTCTGTTTCCGTGAAAGGAGACTTTATCCCTCCTACTCGGTTTCTCTCAAAGTACCAAATTTTGCAGTTACATACTATTTATAGAGATGGTACGTCATGCAAACAAGTTTCTTTCCTTCGTTATTCTTTAAAGGACACAAAAAAGATATCTCTATTCGTTTGTAGTACCGCTGACAGATTTGCAGGCGCCTCTGATATTCCACAAGGTGCAACACACCATGCAGCAACAATCGATGGAAATTTTACGGAAACGAGTGTAGCAATATAAGAATGATCGGTTATCATTTTTTTTAACCTTTCAAGTTTCTCACTTTTATAAAACCATTAAAAATGTGAAAGTCAGTGATTGAAAAAAAAGAACCTTTTATTTCTCCATAAGACACAGCAGAGTGAATTAAATGAGATAATGAGTTTCTTGGCGAAGGCAATGGGAGACATTATAGTATAGCTTTACGTTTAATTCAGTTCGTTTTCTTGAAAACCTAGCACAATTTTTAGAATCCATTCTCCGAGATGATCTGGAATGGAGCTTGTGGCTACGTTGTCTGTGGAAGATGCCAACAATTTTGGATGAAGATGCCTCAGGGAGAAGGAACGAGGGGGGACGAGGGGGGACGGGAGCTCGTTTGAAATCAGCCGCGGCCACGCTTCGCTCGAGCTCCGCGATTAATCCGATTTGCAGGGCGCTACGTGACTCTCCTTCCTGGAGATATCTTTGCTTATTCTGGTTCCGCCGGCGGGATGAAAAAAAACACGGAGAAAAACTTTGTTACCGTTAAGAAGCAATCGCGGCGCCTCGTGCATCCGATAACTTGAGAAATATGTAGCGACAAGGAGAACTCGAGGAGGCTGCAAGTCGCGCTGCCGGGTCCTTATATTGGCCGCACTTGAGGGGAATGCGGAGAGTCGAGAAAAACCTCGAGGGAGAGTCGAAAGCTGCACCCCTCTGTGGCTACCAAGAGAAACGTACAGCGAAAAGAAAAAAGTTTACTCGTTCAAGGCACTTTATCGAAGCTTAAGGTTGCTCAAGAGATTTATTATTAAAGGCAACTGGAGGATCCTACAACTATCTTTAATTAGACTGCTAGCCAGAGAAGGTCGATGATAACCGACTCTAATCGAATAGCATCCCTTTCCTAGCAGCTCCCACTACTTTATAACCTCTTCTCTCTCTCTCTCTCTCTCTCTCTCTCTCTCTCTCTCTCTCTCTCTCTCTCTCTCTCTCTCTCTCTTTTTCTCTTTTGTCAGCTGTACATTATATGCATGTGCAATTACACTATACTCCAATGTACTCTAGCTAGTAATACGCGCTCGATACCTATACATATGTGGTGGACGTGAATTTACTTTTGCATAAAACCCCCACGATTTCTCTTGCAAAGTATTTCGCGAGTGTAGAGCGTGCAGCGGAACCCTCTTAAATTTACATCCCCCCACCCGTGTTTCCCTTGAAAGTTATGACCTTCCTCAAGAAACTTATTAAATTTCATTCAAGTTTTATTTGAGCTCGCGAACGGGGATTCGCGGGCTGCTCGGTTACTCAGCG
Organism: Trachelus stipa; assembly: GCA_036026315.1. Taxonomy (NCBI): domain Eukaryota; kingdom Metazoa; phylum Arthropoda; class Insecta; order Hymenoptera; family Cephidae; genus Trachelus; species Trachelus stipa. Next base: position 132,385 of record JAYRCB010000601.1, on the reverse strand, counting down.
AATGATCTTATCGTTATATCCGTCCTAGTCCGCGATCTATGAGAGTTTTCAACTGGTCACGAGATTAAAATCTCTTACTCTTCCGACTCCTCGCATATTTCTACGGTGTCCAAGGCAATCCCATCAATCCCATCATTATCTGCGTCTTCGTTCCGTCTCCGTGGGGACGGAGAGTGGAGGTCTAACAGCGCCTTTGGAGCCTTCTTCTTTGTTTCCGGGAGAGCAACGATACTTGTTACACGCTCTATGACGACATAGCAATAAAGAACCGGGATTAGTCGAGCTTGAGATGGGCGACGCAGTCAAGAGTCAACTTCGTCATGTGGGATTGCTAGAATTTTCTTAACGAGTCGAGGATGAGGAAACCAAGGGGGACAAGGTTCCTCGGTACCGGGTGTGCCTGAATGTGAGTCGGTTCCGAAGTCATTTCGCGATAATGAACAGAATTAGAGAAGTCATTTGAGAAGGAAGGAAGAGTCGACGATAATCGTGCGTAATGGATCGATTAGCCTTCGCTAATAATCCTCTCTACCCTTAGCCTTTAGCCCGAGCTTACGCGCAATGAAGTTGCCGATTAATTATTTGTCAAAACGATTGTATGTCAACGAGAGGATCTTGATGCTCTTTCTCCTCCGAGTCCTGTTGCTCCTAAGAATGAATCTACGACTGTGAAACGCCGAGCAAACCGTGGGAACCTTGTTGGAATTTTCCAGCAAGTCATGGGCTCTCTGAAATCCCATGTAGCGTCGTATTTTATCGTGCCAATAATCCGCCGCTGATTTAACTTGGCAGAAAAGCCCATTTGCAGAAAGAAGCGAGAGTAATTGACGCATAGACCTCAGCACTTGGCCATTCGGATTCGAGATTTCAAAGTGGTGGTGGCCCGCTGGATGAGCCAAAGGCAGTTGGTTGCATTTGGAACGGCCGTCAAATGCGAAGCCCGGAAGATGGATTGACGAGAGCATTGAGAACAGGATTCGCGTGCCGAGTTGAGTTAATTCCTCGTTCCTGACTGTGGCTGCTAATGCGAAACGATCATCGCAAATTAAACTGTGAACTCGAGAAATTGAATTCAATTTATTGTCCGATCGGCTCCCTTCGATTGGTCGCGCCTCCTGGCCTCCTGCCACTCGCACATTCTTCCGCTCGGATAATCCGAAGATTCATACGATTGTCAAGCGAGTAGATCGTCTTTGATCAAAGGTAAACGGATCGTCAGAAGAATAGTCGAGAGATAGAGTAGAGTAGAGTAGAACTATGGTTTATTCGATCCTGGAGCATGGCTCCCTAAGGTCCGCAGACAAGAATTACATTACCGTTCAAGTTCAATGAGTAAGCCAAAAAAATATACAATAAGAAAAATACATAAGCAACTAAATATTGAAGTGCAATAGTCACCGTTAGGCAAATAAAAATATGTGCATAAACTAAAATAAGTAACTAACAGTAGCATACAGTAGCGAGCAACGATAGTATTGGACATGCATTAAGAAGTACTGCAAACGCTTTGAGCGCTTTGAGCGGAACTCAGCAAGACTCTCAGCTGAGGTGGTCCCTGCTGGTAAAGACTTCCAAAAATGAACCCCCGTTATCAGAAAGAACTTCTGAAAAGTCACCGTTCGCGTGGGTGGTTAGACGCAGCGTATCCGTCCGCGAGAGATCCCGACGCCGTGCAATGTAAGTAAGTAACGTAATGCAATGTAAGTTTAAGATGGAGAGTTTAGGTTTAAGAGAGAGAGAGAGAGAGAGAGAGCTAAGGGGTGAGGGGTGAAGGAAGCACGTGAACCAAGGGTGTGTGGTTGTATTATATGTCCTATTGCCGGTTTATGCAGCCATAAATAGCATTTATATGCTCGGTAAAGTACACTCGGTAAAGCCAAAGCACTGGCTTCCCGGCTATTCCCTATATCTATATTCTGTTATGCTCCAAGTTGCTATCTAGGGAGTCACCACCTAGTCGCCTAGTCGCCTAGTCGCCTAGTTCCTCAGTCATCGGCAGTCACTTACAGCTACCCCCTTTGCTTTTCACTCTTTTTTCTTCAACTCTATTTTGACATCTATTTTCACCTTTCTTTTTAGCTATCCTCATTGAGGACGATAATGCTCAATTACGATTCCGAGTAAAATTCTTCACTCTGTTACGTATCTTCGATAATGAGTCCCACCAGTCGTAAACGAGTTTGCGAGAATTCTCGGCTCTCTGGTTCCGTCACGTTCGGTAGTCTGTTCCTTTATTGCATGGATAGTTGCTGCAACAGGGAGCGGGGAACCCGGAACGAAGACGAACAAGAGAAAAAAGGACGAACGACGATCACGATGGGCAGGATGAAAGTAGTATTGCCGCGAGACACGCGCTCTGGCGTGCCAGCGTGTTCCGCTGAGTCGATTCAGTCCTGAAGCGAGTTCACCTTAACTTCCGAGGTTCGCAGTATGTTCCGTTGAGTTTATTGGGCCCTTAGTACTCCTAGGGTGGTTATCATCCTGCAGAGAGTGTGGCTTGCAGTGAGGGTGCGGAGAGGGCGCTTTTGTCGAGGTTCAAGTCTTGCAGCCTATTCGATCTAATGCGTTCCTGCAATAAACTTTACTCCCGTGCTGCTTGCGCGTCCCGCAAGGATAGATCTACACGTATGCAGGATTCGGCCGCTACGGTAGCCCCGGTAGCCCC
>JAYRCB010000601.1:86578-110436 GCA_036026315.1 Trachelus stipa | reverse complement strand
TCCACCCTTTGATCGTTCCACTGCTCGCCTCTCCTCGAGGAGTTGGGACTAACCCTACGCTACTCGTATTCTAGCACTATCTAAACCTCGACACATGCACCCTGCCATAGAATTGTCCCTGGCTGGTCTTATTTATTCTTCAATTAAGTGCAGCAAGTGCAGCGACGCAGTACGATACATGCACAGCTCGCTCTGAAATCCTGCTTACTTGTGCTATTGTAGGTACTTGGAAAATCGTGTCGCTCAAGTGGATACGACATGGAAGTTTTATGGTAACTGGCTTGCGCGTTCCGAGAGAATTTAACGCCCCTATAATTCTGACTCAGCACCTCGACGGACTCGCTCCATCCACGATAGAATTAACCGATAGATGCAGGAGCGAATAGTAATGTATCCAAATCCAAGGTACAGCGTACGGTACTTCAGTAGGCATTGACTGCTGGACGGAATTATTTTCAATCGTTTTAAATGATTTTGTTTGCTTGAGATCGTGGAAATTGTTAGATTATTTCAATATAAAGGTATAAACAGAGGATGCTGTCACTCTAATGGTTTGTCAGTTAGCAGTTCCTCGCCCGGAGAACCCAGAAGAAAGCTCTGCTGTGCTTCTGAAGAGGGATGCAGGAAGAGTACAGAGCAGAAGGAACATGGAACACCTGTGGCCGCGATCCGTCAGTATCAGTGCGTCGCGGAAATAGAAGCGCGGTATTAATAGAACGGAGGTTTGCGGGGTGTTCGTGTCAAACTAAATTCGTACCGCGTCGTAGAAAGAGAGAAAGACAGAGAAAGAGAGAGAGAGAGAGAGAGAGAGAGAGAGAGAGAGAGAGAGAGAGAGAGAGAGATACCGCGTTCTACGGAAAATCGACGTCTGCAAAAATCCTGAAAGTTTTGGCACGAAATCACCTGACAAAACTAGCCGCTGCCCTCCCGTTTCTGCCTCCGGAATTCTCCGAGTATGTTTCTCTGCCATTCCTTCAGGTTTTCTTGGCCGCGCTGGTATGAATGCAGGCGTGACGTCATCAACTAAATTCGCCAGAGCATCGTTTTAAATACGGAGCACACGCGCAATGGTTCTGTCGGACTTTTGAACAAATTTTATTCGATCGGTAAGGCACTTTCTTTATCCATCGATGTCTCCTGTTTAATCAGCATGACGTAGCAATATACATTTCAGGTGGCAAACACGCAGACATGTCGAACATGTCAGACACGTTCCAAGTAGCCGGAGAGCTTTTGTACCGCGTACGGGTGTAACAGCCTTTGCCTGTTCAACGTGAAATACTAGCTGCCCACTCGATACCTACCAGAACGGCCCTTATATATGTATACGTATATGTAAAAGTAAAATGTCTCGCAGGACAAGGAACATATATACATTTATACATATATCGGAGGATCCAAGGCGATTTGATTTTCGCGCAACTTACAACTTTACTTTAAACGGCCAATTTTAATGGGGCCTAGTCGTTATTTCCATTACGTTTAACCACTCGTCTATTGTTTCGCATTTATAGATTTTTCTGGTTATTTTTAAAAATTTGAGCGAGAGAAAAAAGTGAAGATGGTACGAAGTCATGAGAGTTTGCGATGGCGGGGATCCCATAATTAAATGGTGGAACGACAATCGTTATGAAGCGTCAAAGATGTTATCCGATTGGACGACGCATATCGGTTCTATAGGAATGCACTTATCTGATTGGCTCTGCAGTTTTGTCGCGTCAGTTGAGCCCCCCGTTCACAAAGCAACCTCCTATTCCGCAGCATCGGTCAGTCGCCCAGTCGCACTGCAGCCTCCCTCCTTCCGCTTTGATTCTGCTTTTGATTCTGCTCTTGATTCTACTACGGTACTGATACTTTTGAATCATAAAAGTGCCGACTCAGCCTATTGGTATTCAATCGATGATTCTCTGATCCTTAGTATCTCGGTGATTCACGTAAAAAATTGAGAACGGCATGTGTATTTGGTTGGCAAGTGTTTAGCTAAACTTTAAATAGCGAATAAGGTTCAACCAATAACAACAATTGATATCCAATCGAGGAGATCCTTCGTTCCGTGAGATCCTGCGTCAGCAGAATACGTTACTGATATTTTATTTAATTTTTAATAAGCCTCTATTGAAAAAAGATTGCTGAAATTTTGCTAACCATTTTTATATTACGAGGAGCAAAGAGTTTCTACTTAGTAGATGAAAAAGTGAATTTTCTATTTTCCATTGCTCGTGTAATGTCAGTAAATTTGGCTATTGACAATATTGATGTTTCTAAAGATCAGCATACGGACTCCATTATTAAATAAATAGAGGGAGCTTCGAAAAGCACTGATTAGCTGACGTTTCACGAAGATAGCGCTACAGTTTAGGGCGCTGGAGAAGCTCTGGTCGGGAACTAGGATTATAAGGGGCGGCTTTCGCGGGCTTGATTATAGCAAATTCTTCCACGCCACCTACGCCACTCCAAGCGGCTTTAACTAAAGTCACTTCTCCAAAGTGGTGAGCTTAGGGGACTTTATTGTACTTTCGGAAATGCGAAGAAGCCAAAGAGAGGGGAGGGGTTCTCCTCGGAGCCTTTTTATTTATTTCGTCTCTTCTTATTTTTTCTTTGAATTTTTCATCAAAACAGAATCTACTTTCATCAATTTTTAGAACTTTCTGTTAAATGCGATAGCAGTGTACCAGAACCTCAGTGCCGAATAAGTTGCATAAGTCGTATCTGCTTTGGACGCTCGCGGCGACAAAGGGTCCAGCTAGTCGCGGCATCATAAACGCATGACTTTTTAATCCAACGAGGGAACACGAAGCGACAGTCGCGCACTTTTCAAGTCGGCTTAAATACTTTTGCAATAATACGCTTTGTCGTTCACTCTGTGTGTGTGTGTGTGTGTGTGTATATTTGTATGTGTGTGGATAGGTGAACATTAAATTATTCTTATGATTTGCCAATTCAACTAGCTCCGTCCTCATCCCTAAAATCAGGGCACCCGATAAGTGGCAAGTCGACAAACCAATTTCAAAGACAGAGGCAATACCAATCGGGAACATAAAGCGTGGAAGCCAAAATGTGTGGGAAGCAAAACGTTCGACTGCACCATATAAGTTTGCATTTTATCATACACATGCATTAGTACACGGGAGCGGGAGACAGCCCGTGACACCTCGGTCGGTGCCCCGAGACAAACTGCTTTGACAATAGCCAAATGCCAAATTCGAGAACTAATCATTCTGATCATCCGATTGGTCGAGATCCTTGTAGTCGATAACTCTTCCATCTCCCTCAATTCGTCCCTTTAAACCAAATCGAGAGCGTTCCTTAACGAATCGGTACATAACTTTTGAAGATACTCCACGGCCGCTTCCTCAGGTCATCGATCGACAGCTGGGCACCACATCCTTAACTCGGGCAGGGTGTTCCTCTCCTGCCCTTAACCTTATAAAAACCGTACCTCCGCCCGCTCTACAGTTCTTTGCCCATCTCCAGCGGGGCGCCGGTATACATCTCTGAAATCTCGAAAATCTTTAAGAAAAAAATTACATTGGCCTTGCCTCGGTCACTCGATACCATAGGGACTAACTTTGTGAATACTGACAATGAGCGAGCAATAGCAAGAGAAAAGGAGCGGGAGGAGAAACAGCAACCTGTGATGTGTGAAGGGGAGAGATGCGACGCAAGATGCCGGCTCGAATTGGTGACTGTTCAAAGTTCAATATAGTTTGCAGGGAGTTTGAAAGCCACTCTTCTGCAATGAGGTATAATGGAAGTCGAGACTAAGAAGTATGCGATTTCGCACGGTGGCTCACGAGGTGGATGAAACAACCCAGATTCCTCGTTGGGTGCTGGAAGTTTCGTGTCAAGAGGGTTGAATTCGGGCGCGGGCCGTACTAGAAAGTTTCTTGCTTCTCACTTTGTCCTCTTTCTCTTCCTCCTGACCAAGTACTTTTTATCATTAGCCGATGGAGGGTGCAGTAGAGTGCTGCCATCGGACGGATCGCCACTCTAACTGAGCTTGCTCGCACCTCCTTCGCATCCTCTCTAGCTGCTCTGAATTTTCATCGTCCTTACGAATGACTCCCTTTCTTTTCTTTTTTTCTTTTTTTTCAAATCTCTTGTAATTCGACAAGGGCTAAACTGTAGTCCAGAAGCCGGATGCGATTGGCCGAGGGGATGGAAGTGGAGAAACGGCAAGTCGGGCAAGGCGACTTTTGGAGAATTGGAGGGCCATGTTAATCGCAGACAGTTTGAGGATCGCGTCGGTCTCGGATTCTCGGACAGTGTGAATCTCTAAATAATTTTGATAGTCTTGCATCCTCCTCCTCCATGAATATGTTTTATTTTTCTTCTTAATACATTTTTGTACAAAAGTTAGATTTTGAGATATTGAACTGAACTCTCTGACTATTATCACTTTTCCCGAGAGAGACAACTTCAAAAATGATATTATATCGAAAAACGGCAATTATGATCCGTAGCGGCCATTTTAAACACAGACTAGCACTGACTGCGACGGCAAGTAATATAAACTGGCTCGGCGACTCGAAAGGCGCTAGGCTGAGGGGTGCGAGAGGGTGCGCGAATGCAAGGTGGTAGTCACTGGACCGTGAGAAGGACACACAATGGGTTTGCGGTAGAGAGGAGGAGGATTCCGGTGGGCGCGGAGAACGAAGCTCGTATACGGAGTGTGGACAGAGGAAGGGGTAGGAGAGAAGGGATGGGTCTTGATGGAGAAAGAGGAGGTTGCTCGAGGATCCCGGCTGACTCGAACTGCCTCGGGCTGCTTAGGGGTGGCAAATGGATCTCCTCCATCCCGGAGACCGGAAATGAACGAAATGGCCGCTAAGCGAAAAGGGTTCCTTTCTTTGATCGCGCACGAGGAGCCGGATGAGGTGGCGCACGGAGTAAAAGGAGCGGTGGGAGTGGTGGAATAGTGTTTGTGAGTGTTCGGGGTGTTGAAAGGGTTCGAAGTGTTGGAGGCGTAGGGTGTTGAGGAAAAAAAAAAGGTTCTGGATGGCGCTGGCTTGGTATTATTCCCGTTGAGCGATGGTCCCCAACAGTCAAGAATTAAACGTATTTCTCGCTCGATCGCCCCTCGAGAATCTTTGCAACTGTTCAGCGTGTTTCGATATCGATTCGAGCAAACCGAGAAACTGAGCGAAAATTTATTAGAAATTTAGCTTGTTAATATTTTCAGGCAACTGTTTGCGTCAGTACCCACGTTTGATAGCCAACTGGTGCACGCAGAGCCAAAATCTGTAAGCGGAAGAGTCGTCGATCAAAGGGTTATATTCAAAGTCTGACGAATTAGTAAAACGAGTAGAAATACATATGCATATTAAATGCAACAGGTTACTTTGGAGTCTGTTGACGAACGGATCTTGTTTAATTCCAGGAAGTTGACGAGGCTGGCCGTTACAACGATTTATGAGTGAAGGTAACGGGCACAGCGACGTGACGAATGAGTCCGTTCGAGTCGGATTGAATTTCTTTCTTCATCGGACTTTATTTTTCCTTTCGGTTCTTGCATATGTTGATCACGGGTGCCTGAATGATGATGTATCCCTCGGCCGAGGATTACTTTATTTACCGATACTTCACAATAGAAAATGTACGCGCCTGCCATATAGATGACTCGAGGAGATTGAACTTGTGAAAGTTGAAAAGAATTTAATAAATATTCCAAATGTACTTTAAATCTGAGATTTTTATGTTTGTTATACTCGTCAGTTTGACTCGGCAATATATGACGCTTTACGCATCAGACTTATCAAATGTTCATTGTATTCATTTTCATTTTTCAAACTCAAACAGTTACTTATACATATTTATATACGGGCATATTCTAACAGACGCCTTTGCGTATCTTCTTGACAAGACTTCCGAGACTTCCTTCCTTTCGGCTGCTTCTCATGCTTCTCATCGGATCTTTGCATTCGACATTTCCAAGCGGTGACGCGATACTCAGCCATCTTTCTCTCAAGTCGGACCTGCCTGCTCCTTCTAGCTTCGCTGACACGGAAGCGTCGCACAGTGCTGATCCGTATGTAACGCCAATGAATATTCAAGTAATTCGTCATTTCACGACTACGGCCGACATGTACGCGATCTACGTTGCGGCACTACATTAAATGGCTGTGACTCGCACTAGTAATAACTAGTGCTTAGTACACGCTAGTGATACACGTCCATCTTGCGAGAACTCGGAGAAATGGCGAAAAGCTCACGTGCGGATTGGGGTTTAGTTCTTGGATCAAAAATTCACGCAATGAGAAAGTGAAAACTTGGGAAAAATGAGCTCCGCTTTCTAAGAATTCACGGAAAGATGCGTTATTGACATCACTTGGTAAATGCGCATATTTATACAAATGTGTTTACTATAGGAAACTTTGCTCAGCCTTTATTCGAGTTTTCCTTAGAAATGTTGGATTTATCGCTTTAAATGGATGCATCTCAAGTATGCTGTCTTTTCAAATTCATTGGCATCATTTCCAAGACTTTTCAGCTTAACCGGCTCTCATCCTTTGCCCTCAACTTCTCGAAATCACGGGGTGACGCTCCGCGCACAATTTTCAGCTGATCTTACAAAAACTCTTCCAGGCTGTAGGAAACATTTCGCCCTTTATTTCCCATTCCCCCTGGGTGCATCGTGATATCTATGAACATTTCTTATCTCATGTCCTCATGTCCTGCAACAGAGTCCAGCCCCATCAAAAACTTCATTACGTTGTTCGAGTTTCTTGGTCATCGGTTAACTTCGTCCGCACGAAAACAGAGGATCTTGCGCATGGGATCTTTCACTCCCCTCGCGGAAACGCAAGAAATAAAAGTTTCGCCCAAAAATATATTTCTTTGGGGGGTAGTTTAATCGCCGATGTGTGAGAGGTTAAAGATTGCAGAGACGATCGCCAAACTGTTTTCGATTTCATTTTAAAAACGTGTATTTCTCTCTATAGGGCTCTCAGAGCTTTCTTGAGCTTTCAATGTCTCGCATCAAGTACCCATTAATTCCTGAAGGCAACTGTTTCATCGAGTATATTCTGAACCGTCATCAGACGGACGCTGCAATTGCATCTTTGAATTTACCAAGTGATTAAGGAGAAATAGATGCAACGAGGTGACGTTCGATTTCATTGAGCAGGAGAGGGTCCGGAATACACTTGGAAATTATAACTCTGAAAAATATCACTTGGAATATATTACCAGTGCGTCTGCAGGTTGTTGGTGGGATCGGCTAGAGCAGCTGGATGTTGGATACCGAATGCGCGTGGCTGCTTTCATCTTGGCCATTATTCGTAAAGGCCAATTTATCTTTCTCTTTCTCTCGAGGCCCAAACCGCGGCTCCTTCACTTTCTACCATTTTTCCCTTTGCTAAGGGCCGACAGCCCTTTCTTTATATGCCGAATCCCTTTCTGCTTCGTCCTTGCTTTTCTCCGTCTCGCGAACTAAACGTCGACTTCATGTATTATTCCTGCTCTATTCACTTCACTTTTCAGTCGCCACGTACCCGCATTCCCGCGACCCCGCAACCCCGCAACTCCGCATCGCCACATTTCCGTCGCGCGGAACTCGAGAATTGCTTTTGTCCCCCTTACGTTTCCGCCCTCGCTTCTCTGCATTTCCTTCTCTATTAGCCCTATAGTAGAAATTTTCTACTCGTTTCCTAGATAACGAAGAGGCCCTGGACACTACTACTCTACTGCATCGCGATTTCCTCATTTTCAACTATGGAAATTTATCTGGGCTCGAACTAGGCGCTCGCCAGTGCCTCAAGATATAAATCTTACTTCAGTTCAGAGAGTTTCTTGATTAGACCTCGTCAGGATCCAGAACAGAATTTATTTCTCTCTCTGCTTGATGTGAATATAATGGACCGTAAAAGTATTCGATCCCATCCAGTGCATGTACCAAATTGTTAATTGCGTCTTATTCGCACCCGCGACAAGCAGATATACATATAGGAGATGAAAAATCTTTCCAGTTTGGCCCTTCTGCGTCCAGTTTAGGAAGCCCAGATGACGGATCATAGAAAACCATGAAAAATTCGAGACGTATCTACGAAGAAGGTGAAGGGGCAGCAAAGAGAAGGGTGCCTGCAGGGTGGCCCTTCGTCCTTCAGCTCCTGGTCTTCAGCTTCTCCTTGACAACGAAAGCACGTGGTAGTTGGCCGCGCCTCTCCTGTGTATACTTATAACTCTAGCTATATCGAGAGCCGAGGTGAGGATAATCCGCAGCGAGGAAGCGCGCTCTCTAGAAATAGATGAGCACCACCATCTCGTATTCATCGGGCAATTTATTCGGCTTAGCCAAAATAAACGAGCGAACGCGCGCTGGCACCTTCGCCCTTCCTGCCTACGCCAACCCTCCGGCCTCCGGGGTAGTATTTGGCAAATTTCCGTTGTCAGAACCCGCCTGTTCGATACTCCGTTCTTCCCGCTCCATTCCCCGCGCCTGGTGCCCCTTGCTACATGGCCCGCTCCCCATGACCCATCCAGCATTCGGCATCCCCTACTTTGAGATTTAACGGAGACTTACACGCTTATAGCATCCCGCCCAAGCCCTCCTCGCCACTATCCTCTCGAGCATGCCCCTTGTGCAAATGCCCTTCTCTCGCCGCGTTACCCTCCTAACAAGCATGACCATTTCTTCACCTGTCATTTCGCCAATTTTCGAGACTCGCCTAAGAAAAATCTTTTCGCACATTTACTTGGACACTTGTGTGGAATTCAATGCATGCGCATTAAGCGGCAGCCACGGCCTATCTTTCCAGGGTGCGACGCCCCAAGGACAAACTTGTGTGCTGAGATGCAATTAATCAAAGGAGCTGATGTCCCCTTTAGAGATGCCGTCTACTTTATCCTCCCAGTCTTACTGCTATACTGTTTAGTCTGATACCGCGCCGTACAGCAGCGTCGCTATAGATCGATATGTCGATACGACAGCACGCTCGGGACATTGATTCTCAACTTGGCGGTGATCGATTGTTCTAGGGTTACCGTAAACACAGAGGAACAAACTCTGGGCGCTCTGGGCTCGATTCCCCCGGGAGTTCAAGATCTAAACGTATCGATCTTCGTGACCTTTGATACGATTTCATCGATATGTAAAATAGCTAGATTTCCAAGTTCCGGCGTCGAGTTTCAAATTTCGACTTGTCCACCTACTGTCCACCAGACGAGCCGTCGAGCCACGTCTCAGGATTCCTCTCATATTTCTCAGTCTATGGAACAATTGCTACTCTCTCTCGTCTCTGTCGCTTTCGACCTCTGACCTCCGATCGTCTGTGACTTTTGATCATTGACACCTACCCTCCCCCCCTCCACTGTCGTTTCTCACTACTTTTTATCAAAATTCTCCCTAGTATCTTTACATTTCATGTATTCGATCTATTCGAGATCCTCTCTCCATTTATCCTATTTGTTGTTCCTTCTCTATCTTTTTTTTTCCTTCATCCTTTCTTCGTAAGTGAGCTTACACATTTACGCAGAGGGCACAGCAATGCACGCACATTCATTCTCGTTCCTTGTGGATGTTCGCAAGTAGCTGGGGAACATCTTCCTCGAGTTATAGGGTTCCATTACGAAGGCTGTTTTGCTGGCTCGAACACTCTGCGATGGTGAGAAGCAGTGAGTCGATGTCATTAGTAGCTCAGTGCCTCCCATCAGTCATTTTTACCCTCCAACGACAATCGAATTCGTAGTATATGGTGCCTCGGATTGATGGATTCATCCAGTTCGTGCTAGCATCAATGGTATCACACTACCATCCACATGCATACATATATCCCACATATCGCTTTTGCTTCTTTTCTTCCTTCCTTCCTTCCTTCCTTCCTTCCTTCCTTCCTCCCTTCCTCCCTTCCACCCATCCACCCTTTCTTTTCTCGGCATTGGAAATACTTGTCACTCCGGTCTCGCTGAGATCTCTAATAAAGAGCATATTGCATGAAAGAATTCAGGCGCGCGGATTTCTTCATTAGGAACGAGTAGTTCCCAACGCATTGGAAAACCATGCAAGTAGTATTTTGGTTGTCTTCGTTAGAAGCCGATTTCCGTGTACTCTCAATCTTCAGTCTTTTTCCGGCAGGAATAGAAGAAAATCTTAAACATCAGATGCAATCGCGAATGTCAATGATGAGTAGTGATTGTGTTACTACTTAAAGCTTTCGCTTCGACAAATACGAAAATACAATTCCGAATAACCTTATTTTCATTTCCTTTGAATTTTCGAGCACGTCATCCTTATTATTAAAGTAGGACGACATCTTTGTCGAGTCACTTTTGGCACAATCGTTGCTTACGACAAGGTGCGCGGCGATGATATATAGCGCGATGCACGCACTTATCGATTCTTTATTGGATATAGGCATTTATCAATATGTCAATGTTCTCGTCTTGTCCCTTCTTCTTGGATGAAACCATAACGTTCCGAGATCCAGTGCAACAAAATAATGTTACCGTGGAATCGTTTCTTTTAAATATTGTAGTATACGGGGAGCAAATGTTTCCGAGGCAGACGTAAAAAAGGAAGGATTGATCGGCAGGTATTAGTATTAGGAACTAGGGTTGTGCCTGAGGGTCGTGATTTGCCAATATAGGAGAAGCGAGGGAAGATGGGACGAGGGGACGAGGGGACGAGGGGACGAGGGGACGAGGAAGAGCGTCGCAGGTTTGACGCACGTAGCCCGACTCGTCGTTCATCGACTAAACCTGACTAAACACTTTTTCCCCTGATATTACCATGAGCAAGCATAGAAGGGGTAACGACGAGACGGGCGGTCGGATAGGGAGGGGTGGGTGGACGGCACAGAAAGAACAGAGAGGGATGGGTGAGGTAGGAGGGATAGGAGGGATAGGAGGGATAGGAGGAATAAATGCTAAAGCAGCGAGTGTTCGACTGACTCGGTCTGCACCAAGTTGGCTGTGATTCTTCGAGTATCTAGCCTCACCCCTTGTCACGCGAGTATAAAAGATGCTATAATATCTACGTGAAACGGTCGATCGAGCAAGGGGAAGGATGGGGATGGCATGGCACGCGAAGGGAGTAACGAGAAGGGGCTGCGAGTGCGTTGGACGTGCAAACTTATGACGAGAATTTTTGTCCGAATGCCAGTTTTGTTCTCGGAGTCAAATTTTCTTTCTGACCAGAATTGACAGAGCAAGGAAATGAAAGGAGCAGCAAAAAAGGAACTAAACTTGATCCGCAAAGCGTCAAGACCAACGCATACCGACGGGGCAGAGAAGTACCGAGGTGGCGCTTTCCATCGATTCACATTCCTTTGAAAAAGGTGTTTGCACATTTTTGAGACTAATGCTGAATAATTACTCGAATCCTTTCGCTCGGCTACCGTATCATTTATTTATTATTCCTGATACGCATCCTGATAAGCCACCTTGACCACTCCTATTACTTACCACTTTCCTTGCAATCGAAGGCAAACGAAAAAGTTCTGCACCCACCCGACGCTCATTGGGACTTGCAGTTTTTCTTTTCCATGTCTTTCGCATAAATTTTCATTTGTATAGGCAGACAAGCCGTGTTTTGAAGATTGGTGGTCGCTTTAGCCGGAGTTAATATATCTGGGTTGATGTTCACAAATGACAGGAGTCTGGTTACGCAATGTAATTGAAGCTTCGCTCTTGGAAAACTATACTTTCGTAACAGCGCGCGCTGCTGTCGAGGGCTGAGCACAAAAATGTCCAATGTATGTACAGTGAGTGTCAAGAATTTCCTGGAGCGGGGATGCTGGCTGTTCAGCAGTAGCGACAATGCTCCCCACTCCAGGAAATGGTAGAGCCTCACTTTACTATAGCCATAGCTCCAGCGTGGGGAACTCAGTCGACTTGTCAATCCAGCTCAGTCTCTTCTGTCTATCCGGCGTAGTTGGTTATTGCTCTTAAGGCTGTCGATGCAGAGTCGAATATCTCATACGCGACACAATTAATATGCAGGACGAAACTTTCTTAAGAAAGATCCGTCACAGTTCTGCCGTTCAGAGTCGAATAAATTTAAAATCATTGAGTTAAGTTCACGGAATTAGAAGTTATTAATAAGGTTTTCGATGTAGCTGCGTTTGGTCTTTCAGTTCCGTCTTCGTCGTCGTCTTCGCAGCATTCAATACGACGGCATCGATGCAACTGATAGGTTCGAATTTTACTAGCTGCTATCTGTAGCTATAATATTTTTAAGGAAAGTTTTTTTTTACATAAAATTTCCGTTAAGAAATTCCCGATACCTGGATACATACGAATCGAGCTTCGAAGATAATTTTTTTGTCAAATAAAACATATGGCAGATACGGAAAGTTTTCTCTCTTTTACAGGATTTTGCATCACTACTTGGTTGCATTTCGAGGTTGAGCCGTCTCCTTCCCTTTTCTTGCCGGTTCTTTTGACTCTTTCGAGCGGTTTCGCAAAGATCGGCACATTCTTAAAAAATTACTTATTTTCTCGATGATCGATGAATTCCTGTACAAGGCCCGCACGGTGTTGAACGTCTCGGGGCCTCTTCCATAAACTCGACTCTCCAGGAGTCCAAAAATATAGCCAGGGACTTGCGATGCTTTTGACGCACTTTCCCATGAAGCTTCTGAATATCGAATATCGAATATCTTACCAATCGGCTATAAGGACGTATAAGCCCTAGAGACGCATTCACCATGAAACGACTGCGACTGCGGTTCCTCTCTGGGCACCGTTATCCGTAAACCTCATCAAGTTATATTTCATGCCAGTCGCTACTGTAACGAAATGGCGCTGATGGACTCCACCGAGAAACTGAGAGAGACGGAGAGCGAGAATGAAGAAGAGCTTCTGTCAAAGTCAAATACCAAGTGAGTGCCAAGGAGTGCCAAGGCGTGCCAGGGAACCGCTATGGATTATGAGGATGATAAGGACGATATATCCCTTCGGGATACTCTGGATATATTCGATGAGTTCGATCGATCGATCGAGAGAGAGAGAGAGAGAGAGAGAGAGAGAGAGAGAGAGAGAGTAAGGGGTGGGTGCAAGTTAAGAGATACGTGGGGAGCGACTCAGCCAGTTGTATATATATAAGCGTAGCTTGATAGCAAAACTGATGATTCACATACGAAGATCGACAGAGAAGGGATGGAGAGTATGGAGAGGCAAGGCGGGGGCCGGACGTTATATGGATATAAAAGAAGTATTATCATGGGTAAGATGGCTTCGAATCTGATAATATACCTACCGAGGGCTGGCTCTCTTTTTTTAAGGTGTTGCCGATAACGGTGATAAAATAACGTAGACTCGATATGCCCTTGGGGTTAGGGAACCAGCAGCAGCAGCAGCAGCAGCAGCAGCAGCGGCGGCGACGGGATAAATTGAACTAGATAAAAAAACTTCGAGTCCTCCAAAACAATGTTACGTATGTATATTAACTCCTATGACGAAGGATAACTCGTTTTTACGTTTTGACGTTCCTTAATATGTTTCAAGCTCAAACTTTGCATTTGAATGCCTGTTACGATAATAGATAAGCAAATCAAGCATCGTGTGGAAAATTCTAAATTCTCTTTAGAATGCTTACGGCGGTTAAATTGGAAAACGTCGATTCTTCTCACCCTCGGATAAAAAGAATGCACATTCCAGTAATTCCGCCGAGTTGCGTTGCCAGATACGATATGGTTGAGCCTTGGCGAATACATCGTAGTGATTGGCGGGGGGAGGTGGTAGTATTGGTTTGACAGTCCAGGGAGAGAGATGGGCTAGATATGTGCTCGAGACGGGGTGGAGGCGACGTCGAAGTGGGCTGTGGCTGTTGGTTCTCCCCTAATTTGACGCTTTCGATAAATTTAACAAGCTTGTCACGTAGGAAGGACCGTGTATGTCCGGGCAGGTTGCCAGACGATGCGTCGACATCGAACACAGCGGCACTGATAACGGTCCTTATATTCCGAGCGACCATCGTCTCTAGGGACATCGGGACTCCTTCGGTTGTCGACACGTCCACTCGGTAATACGCTCCTTTCAGCTAAGACTGGCATCATTAGGGCGCCTTCGTTCATCCAATTTGACTCGGTGCATCCCGCAACCAGCCTAAACAAATTTGATAAGAAGCGTGCAACGTAGAAGAGTGGAGAGATTTGGATTGGACGATCGATCTGGCACGTAACTTCCGGTGCCTTCGGTCGTCTTCTGATCGCGTTACGGGAGCAGGATTCATGAGCCGTGACGCACGATATGGCGCGTAAATGCATTCCACGTTACGAGCAACCCAACTGCCCGTATCTGTTTAGCGGCAATGTAAACGCGGCTTGGTTCGCTTGCGTTCCGTTTCGTATCGTATCGCAATGCATCCTACTATCATGACGCCACGTGTCCTACTCTACATAGTTCCGTTTCGTTTGGTTTGATGAACAGTGATAAAAGGTGGCCAAAACAGCAGTGATAAAATGTCCGTCGGGAGCATCATTATCATTCGTTATCGACTCAATGTCCTTTGCAATTTGCCCGTCGAAATTTCTATGGATACGAAACATCCTGATAAACACACTGTCGCCCTTCCTCTTGGAGGCCTTGGACACGATTAGCGTTATTATTATTCTGGATTTGGCATCAAAATCATTTGTACAGCTTTGTACGAAGAATATTGGAAGAAGCAGTGAGAGAGAAAAGGCTACATACAAGATCATCAGCAATTATAGATTGAAAGTGATACGAGAGTAATAGAGAGAGTTAGCTGGCTGCACCAGCCAATATTTTTTGCCTGTTTCTTAAGGGTAAAGTGTCAATCTGAGTGGCAAGCTGCAAACGGGTTGTAAGTGACGAAAGTGAAAACTGCTTCTGGCATTTGGCAACAAAGAAATTTGGAAATTGAGTTGACGTGTTTGCGTATGTTGATGCCTAGATGCGTATCTTTCATTATTTTTCCATGCTTCCCTGATGCCTATGGATGGCTACTACTCTCATTATTTCCGTATCTATTCTTAAACACACATGCAATTTACCAGGCCCAGCGCCGTCGCATGACAGAAATATTGCCTAAAATCACCGGCTGGCCGAAAATAATGAAAATATGAAGAAGCTACGTTGTAAAAAGAGACTGCAGATGGAGGAACAGGATGGTGCAAATTCGCGATGGTTTACTTTGAAATTTCACCCTGTGTATTACTTTCGGGTCTCGTATCTCGCACCCTACGTTGCCCCCCCCCCCCATTCCTCCCCCACTCCTTTTCCTTCAGTATCCAGCGATCTCCCTGGGGCATCCTCTCACGAGGGAGAAACGTGAAGGACGCGAGAGGTAGATATCCTCTATCGAGTATCACTGCACCAGGTCGACACGAGCCATCTCCCGACTAGATAGATAAAGCGATTGCCTCTGGAATCCTAACGGGAATCTCCTGTGGGAATATAGGTATATCAGGATGTGAAAGTAGCCAAGCTGGCAGGCAGGCAGCTACTGGCTGCTTGAGCGTCTTCTGATAGCTTAATCTGCCTGTTTTTTTCCGTGCGCTCCTCTCTTGGCGTAGAAGGATCCCTGTCGGAAGCTAACGTGAAGTAATGAGGGTCGCGAAGATCTCGAGGTAGACCAAAGACAGGGGGTACCGCAGGGAAAAGAGGTAAAAGAGGGAAAAGAGGGAAGAGAAGGATCGAAGAGAGAATTCTGTTAGTCGCAAACTGTCGCACTTTTTTATTCGCCGTTGCAAGACAGATAGCGACGATTTCTCAGTTGATTAAAATCTTTGAGAGAAATTTCGTCGGTGGTCATCAGACGAAAATGTGACTCAAGAGTCTTTCTTCATTCACGCTGGACATTCAAATTTCAACACTTGGCACTTCCTACTTTTATGAGAAGCACAAGGCTGTGGTGTGAGTAGAGTGCGGTGATTCTCGGCGTTCATCTCGCGCGTGTGCATCTTTGATCTGTTGCTTTTCAAATTCATTTAACTGTTGCAATTTTTTCCCTCTTTATATATTATATATATATATATGTATATTCTCTCTCTGTATATATCACAAGGGATTTTCACGTGAAACTTAAAAAAGAGTTATCTCATGTAAAAAAATTATACATTTGTTTTATCCCGTAACACACATTAGAGTATTTCACGCGAACCAGAGAAATGTCAGAACATATCGATACGATAATGTTATCAGATTCATGAAATTTCTTGTAATGTCCATTACTGGATGGAATAGGTTAAACCTAGTAGTGCCGATAAATAACATCAAGTAGAAGAATTAGTGTAACCCGTATGCATTTACACTGAAAATTTGGTAAGTGTCGATGGAAACTTTAAAAATGGATTTCTCGATAGTTTATAAGCTATTGCCATTTCGCTGAAAAACGTTCAATTGTAATATATTATAAAATAATTTTTTGTTCAATAAGTGCATAATGATTCTTGTCGCAAATTATTTATAAAAGTATTACGAATATGAATGATGAAATATGAAATATGTATCACATATACGAGAACATATATAATTTGTATACAATCCATATTTGTTTCACATGGATTCATTTTCAGCATTTCTCTACTCGTTAAAGTAATGAAATTGTTGCTTCTGCTGCAAATTGCGTGCCCAAGTGTCCATTATTACGTCCATGAACGTAATCCATGACGATGGTGGCAGAAGAACGATCGCTTCAATTGTTGTTTTGATCGCGTAAATCGCAGCACCCATGCGTATCGAGGAGGAACGCGAGCGAGTGAGGCTCGAATGTACAATGAGCCACTAACAATAAGTTTCCTCCGTGTCCTCTAATCCATATTAATGAGATACGGACTGCGAAGCCAAGGTCTTCTGGTTCTTCCGGTGCGCTATTCATCCCACAGTGATAAGACCGAAATAGCTTTCAATCAGGAGGGTCGAGGAGTGCTCGTTGAGGAAGACTCGGGATACTTTCGTTTTCGCTGAATTTCCAAAGTCAGAAGAAATCAGTGAGTAATTCGCAATCGAAGCGCTCGGCCGTTTGCAAGTGGCTTCTTCGTTTAATAAATTTTTTTTTGTTCACCTGTATCAGTGACCGATATTATTAATCATCGTTAAAGCAAATTGGGAACGAAAAGCAGATAGAAGAAGGAGGCACTGGATGGAAATACCAGAAAAACAAGGTTGGTTGCGTTACGTTTCGCGTGAATACAGTCGCGAACAAAGAAAGCGGAAATGTTAAGCCGACAGAATCGGAAGAGGATGAGGATTCGATGAATTGAAAAGACGGGCAGAGCTATCTAATGCATATTGATGAGCCAGCGCGAGAGAAAGAAAGTCAAAGGCGCGTCGGATGTACGTTGGTTGCCGGTGAATCCAGAATCCCACTACCGAGGATTTTGGTGGGCCGTCTGAAAAATTTGAGCAGGCGGAGGTGAGACGGAGGACGGTAGGAGGTGGAGGAGGAGGAGACCAACCGATGCATTACATTCGGGGTGTTCCAGACCATTGGATCCCACCCGAATGACAAAGATGCTGGCAGATGGGTCATTCCTATTCATTGGATCGATATTCGAAATACCTCTTTGATTTTATTTCAATTTTGAGAACAAGGCAAGCTTATTCGGTAATTACTTTTGATGCGAAGCTCTTCCCTCCTCGGAAATTTTCTTCCCAGCTTTCGGCGCTCGACTTTTTTTTCTTCATCTTCTTCGTTTATTTTTTTGGCATCTAAAAGTCGATTCCCCTAGAAAAACAATGTCTTGATTCGTTCACGAAATAAACGATTATCGACTGGAGTAACAGGCGAGGAAAGATTTGCCTATCGCTAGAAATTATTAGCCGAGATTCCTCTTGCGCCTTTGTCCGAATCGGGATGGGCTCGTAATCGTCTCCAACCGGCTCTTCCGGATCGTCTTGATCATTTCCGGCTGCTGCGTCCACCGCACGTCCTCGTTTCTACTTACTTTGCTAAAGTCATTAGATCGATGAGTGATTAAGACGCGGCAAATATGGGAGACACGACGAGGAAAAGAAGCGCAGTGTCATACCACTGCCATTATCACTTTTATCAATATGGGGCGATAATGGTTAAAGAAAAGGTTACAGAACGAGTAATCAGATTTGCGATCGTGTGTGAGAATTTAGCATGTCACTTTATCCCTTTCGCTTGATAACATTAATTGATTATACTCATGCAGTTAGTAATTTAGTCCTCTTGTGCCATTTACGTTGGATACGCGTAAGCCTGTCAAGCAATTAGAGTTCCGATTTTCCATCCATCTTGTCATAGTCGAGAAATCCGTCAACCGGTAGTTGCGAACATCCATTTCTGCGTTACCCTTCGTTATCCTGCGTTAACCCATCTGACGTTAAATGTTCCTTTGTCGACGCCTGCTATTTTTCATGAAAAATATGGAAAGGTCTTTGGTCGGTGGACGGTGTTACAGGATCTTTAAAAGCTTCGAGATGTTGGAGAAGTTCGACTGAAGAGGAGAAAGCGTCGCGCGAAGCGTTCTTTCACATGCTAATCCAGAGGGCGGACCTTCATGAATAGCTACGGTCAAAGCCCGACTCGACTCGCTGTTGCTGCTCTCTTCTTTCAGTATATGCCAGAGTTCCGCCTTCCCACGTCTTTGTTCCTCTAGCAGTTTCCTAGTTACCAGTCTCCCTGCCCGGCTGCTTTTCGTCCGTTCTTTTGGAGGCTCCTGGTAGCACGACGTCAAATATATATATATATACGTATGTATGTAGATTGCAAGAAAAGGTCGAAGGAAATGGCTGCTCTTTGCGTTTCGAAATGCAACTCGACACTTTCTTTTACGACGACTAAGACATTCAGTAATGAACTCTTTCAGCTTGAGAATTAGTGTAATTACAATATTACTCGGCTGCTTTCGTTCTCCCGTTTCGCGATATATTCAACATGAAGATCTGCAACGTTGTCTACGGACGAACAGAATTGAAATCAGTCCTACGGACAACTGATAGTTCAATGACGTTCATTCAAATTTGCGAGCAATGGCATAACTGTACATGCGGTTGGTAGTTTGGCAATTTTTTTTTTTTTTTTTTTTCATAGATTGCGATAAAGACGAAACGAGCCTAGCGACCACCACCCTCCCGTGAGGACCAGACTGCTGGCGTGTGGGAGTCCGGGGTGTAAAAGGGCTGCCTACCCCACGTGCTGCGCTACCGTGCATACAGAGGACTCATGTTTCCCTGATGTAGCTCGATAAATACTTAAAGACAGCATAATCGGCCGGATTACCCGAAGGACGCTACTGGAACGCTCTCAGGCCTCTTTGCCTTTCATTCTTTTGCCTCAGTTCCAACCGAATCAGTAGGCAGCATCTTTAAGGTCCAGAGACCCGGAACTCAAAGGCAACAAGGGAATTCATATTGGGCCAAAATTGAGATTTCGATTTTTTAAAACGGATGTATCGATTTATCGAATGATGCGAGTTCATTATGACTCTTCGATTTCAATTGTTTTTCACTGTTTTTCACTTTCGACGGCCTCTTTCATCGCCGAGTGTGACAATGAGGGTGAAGGAGCGAATGAGCGCATCGTGCGCCCCTGTGAGGAAGAAAACACGAAGCGATCCATCGAATGGACATACTGGCAAATAGTTTGGCGGAAATCGAGTTAGGTCTCGCCGGTGGGTGGTCGGGAGGATAGCAGGAGGAACGGGAGAACGATTTATTGGTATTGGGAGCTGAGGCTACCGAAGGCCCCGTGGGAACATATTACGCAGGAGGGCTGCTGGGAGGTGTGCTTGCGAAACGGACGAATCAATGCGAAGCAACGAGGGCAATGGAATTTTGTGCTCTCCCAGTTGAAAAAACCGTTTATGGTTAAATGCTTCTGCTGTCCCTCTAGCGCTGAGCTGCAGACTTTTCCCTTTTATCTTTTTGACTTGCCGCTCTCCCGAAAATTCGTCTTCTCTCATAATTTCGTCACTGCGTGGTTACAGCTGTTCCTGTCATAATGTGATTCTCATTGGCACAGGCTACAGTTTATAGGAACGGAGCATCGATAGCCGTGATGCGAGATTTGTCAGGGCCGAGCTTTGAGTGGTTCCAGATAAGTAAGCACAGGTTTTGTTAAATATTTCCTGGGCGCGCGCACGCACGCACGCACACACACACACACACACACACGCTTAACACGTTCGTATGCGAACTCGAAATTACGTATTCATCGGCCTTTGCTATTTGTAACCGAGAGCCGGCAAGGCAATTAATTTTCAAACGCATTTATAATGGAACCCCATCAATCAAGCAGCTAGTTATGTGCCGCACGGCCGCGCGTTCTGGTATTTCCTCACACCTCTTCGCGTACCACCCCACGCGCCATAACGGCCATCACGAACCGCTCGAGTGATAATTAATTTTGAAAAATTATTAATTACAATAATTACAATATACATGGCTCGCTCTTTGGCTGGGCAATCGGAAGTTTAATTAGATCGCTTAACTATAGAACCTTACTTCTCCTTCTTATTTTCGGTGACTCGTGCACGTCGCACGTGCGTGTGCACTCCAGTAGTGTCTTTTATAGGATACGCATTAATAACATATTCGAAAAATTCTTCTATGTTTCAGGTACGTATTCGGCCAGATGTTTGACGCTGTCGGCACATATTGCCTCGAATCATCGACAAGGTAGACTGCTGGACTGCTAGAATATGCTAGATTGCTATGGTGTCGGTCATGCATGACAATTATACATATAGAGAAGAGCCATCGCTATACTTTATTCTTTGAAACCTGCATTCCTGATCATAATCCTGAACTAATAACTTGATTAAGTAGCTACGTAGCTACGTAGATACCTAGGCACATGGATACGTGATCAATTGGTGAACGTCTCACAATTAGATTCACCGGCCTGTATTACATGGTGTCTCCCATAGACGAATTTACGGGAGGATGCCCTAGTATTTATTAGACCGTTAACCAATAGACGTTTTACCTTCTGGAAAATGCTAGTTTCTATCAGATCCGACTTCTCCGAGGCAAATGCTGCAGCTTACTAAAATCTAAAGAACAAGATAGTATAGAAAAATATATATCAGTAAAAATGTTAAGATAGCCCCAATTATTATTGCAGAGTTCTGGCCTACCGAATACAAATCTAGAGAGCATTGTTGGACTAAATATTCCTTGTTCACTGAATTAGCCGGGTCTGTCAAAATTGGCCGAAGTAACTGCCTCAAATTCAATCCCTCGGAAATGGCGATTGGGGTTTTCCGAGGGAAATAGGCAATAGCAGAGCAGCGCCCCAGTATTAGTGGCTGTAGGTGCTCATTAACTTTTATTAATCCAAGGCAACATAGCCAGCAGTGCAAGACTTGGGAAAACAGGGTGCTCGAGCTGACCTGGCCCTAGTCATTAGAACTAATTAAAAATAATTGAGGTTACTCTTTAAGTCTTAAAGCGCCCACACTACTCCCCTATAGCCAGTATACTGGCTTCGATGAAATCGTCCGGAAAGTTCGATCCAAGTTTTTGTTTCGCGCTTTCCACCGTACGCGCTATCGAATCAAAGTGGTGAAACTTTTTCAATCGACATTTTCTCTGGCGAGAGTGCGGAATGCCTAAAAGGCATTTAGGACCGTAGTAGGTCGCGCAGGCTGCCTTTGATTGACAGGTCAATTATGAACCGTAAAAAGCATCAATCTTTAATTCTATATAAATCAGAAGTTCCGATGGGAAAGAAGCGGTATAAAAAGTTAAAAGTTTGACTTTAGTGAGAACGATTGCGGGGTTTCGAGGGAGTCAAAATTTTTTAAATATCTTCAAAATGTTATAGTCGAATTATACTCGACTTGCATCGCAGTGACGTAGCGCTGCCAAGACAATCAACCAAACAATCGTCGCGAAGCCTCGGCATCTCTTCTCCTTAAAAATGTTCTTGCATTTCGGGATGATAGATTTTTCGGCTGATCCCTTTTTCTTTCGATTTGATCAAGTAAATCTCGATATACGAGACAACCTGGACAACCGTTTCTCCTAGCCTCCTCTCAATACTGGCCGAAGCTAAACGATCAGCCAATCAGCCAGTCAGTCAGTCAGCCAGTCAGCCAGTCAGCCAGTCAGCGGGCCAAGCAGCCAGTCAGGTCTCTTCGTCCTCCTGTCTTCGTCTCTGCTAAAGAAACGGACAGTAAACACTCTCGATCGACCGCGCGGTGCCCACCAAACGAAAGCCTGGGACAAAAACTAGATAAATGGCGGCTGGATGGCGAGGGTGGGCCAATCTATCACGCCCCGGGGGACTGTTATTGACAGTGCAAGAACTGTCTAACCCTCGGACCTCTTACACCGCGTCACTCTCACCCACACCTAGACCCCCCTCAATACTTACATCCAGACATCCACGACCGCACCCTCAGCCTCAGCTATCACCCTTACCCTCATCCTGACCCTCTGACACGCTACCTAACCCACTCTGACGATTTGCTTCCCTCGACCCCCTTTCGATTTAGCCATCTTCCGTTCACCCCCGTCACTGCCACCACCACCACCACCATCTCTGTTGCCATCACACCTTGGAAAAAAGAGAACACGAAGGATTGTCACTTCTCGACTTGCCTTGGTAACCATCAAAGCAGACATATAATACGTTTCAGTTGAAACTGAAAAGAACCTGACGGTAACAGTCTCTAAGACAATGGTCCAAACAGATAGAATTTTATAACATGTCCTGATATAACCTTAGAGTTCATCGATACCGAAGGCAACGGGATGCGCTCGTTCCGATGGGTTCCAAAAATCTGGCGGTGCTATCTGGCATACGGCTTGTACTTATACATGTATTTATACACGTATTCACGAGGACACTGCGTTACTCTAACTGGTGAAGGCAAATTTCACTGAAACATTATTTCACTTCCCAAATTTTCAAATCAACATTATAAATTTGCTATCTCTCGAGATACCCTACATCTTTTGAAAATAGAATATATATTAAACAAAGTGTGCACTCTTCCTGGCTGCTTACTGCCCACTGGCCACTGGCCACTGGCCACTGCCTCCGTTATGAAGGAGCCCTCAACTTATCCTAACGAAACATAACATTTTTCAGCGTTTTCCAATTTCCAATTAAAAAGCGAGAAGAACTTTTTCATGTAGCTATGAGTTAACGTGCTCGCGGCTGTTTGGCTGTTGGATTGAGTTCAATAACAATGCCTGGGTACTAGCATTCATGCTGGTATTAGGTCAGTCTACTTCCCGTGAAATACTTAGAGACACGCGCGAGATGACCTAAGTAAGGTGGCACATGGTGCCCTTTTAAATATTTATTCAACCATTTCGTAAATAGCTCCGAATTTCAAACCCGATTATTCTGCCTTTCTCTGGTTATGCGATGTCATAGCCCGAGTGCGAATTCCACATGATAGATAACAGTTGTGTCGCCATTGAAATCCTAACCAAAACATTCTCTTCGTTTCTTACTTTCACTTTTATTAATAGAGCTCTCCGCTTTCATGGGGGCCAAATATTTTATCAATATTTGTCATGCAATTTTACGTGATCGCCACATCTCATTAGAATTTTGCAAGGAGCACTCAGCCACCCAGAATGGCAATAGACCAGAAAGGTTGACTACTACGTGCGCTCGTTGTAATGATAGATTTCACATAACTGATATCTGTTAATTGTCATCGGTTTAAAATAATATTTCGTACGGACGACTAAGACGCGGAATACTAATGATCGGGCTCCACTTGGTATCGTAATAATTAAAAGTTCTAATAGCAATATGAAAATCATTGAAATTCTGCACTCAATTGATGGGAATATTCCGGGGTATCGGTAAGGACCAATTCTCAGATTGCAGAATCCATTGGGAAGACGTTCACTCGATTAAATAGGAAACGACACTCTGTCACATCGTATCGCGTTCGACCATATTGCATCGTGGCACGGCCCAGCACGGCCCAGCACGGCCCAGCACGGCCCAGCACGGC
>JAYRCB010000601.1:44388-86478 GCA_036026315.1 Trachelus stipa | reverse complement strand
TCGTATCGCGTTCGACCATATTGCATCGTGGCACGGCCCAGCACGGCCCAGCACGGCCCAGCACGGCCCAGCACGGCACAAAGCGACAGGACAGTCTGAACGCGAAGCGGGAGGAGACGCGTCACGACACGGGGAGAGCCGGGATTGCGAGGTCGCATTTACCAGTCTATTCGATAGGAGAAGCTGCAATTCCCGTTGGACTTAATCGATTATTCCGCGTTCAATTTGCTCGATGAGTTACCGTTGCATTATGCGAATTCCCTGGTTTGAGAAGAGTTAGGTCACGGCTTAATGTTCAAAAAGCTACCGGCTGATCACGATGGCTCATTGTACTATCGATTTTTTTTCTGAAATTTCAATACTCGGATAGCGTGTTTCCCGTTAATCCAAAAGCTTTTTCCATACTTGCCCATAATGTCGAAAGACTACTGTTGTGCTTATGTTTTAGGTGGCACATAACGACAGCTCGTTGGCAAGAGACCGACATACTGAAAAGAAATAACGTTGTAATAAATTTTGCCAAAATATTGCAAGAGAACTTGAATGTTGGGTGCAATGCTGTTACGTTTTGTCAAGCCAATATTAGGCCAAGAAGGGTCGCGAATAAGAATGAGTGAGTGAATAAATTCAAGTCACTCAGTCAGTCACGCACTACCCGGGAGTTAATAATCCTGAGTAATGTAGGACAGCGAATCGGAGGCCAGAGACCAGAGACGATGATAAACGTCCTACGCGCGCGACGTCCGAGCCTAGAAAATTAATATTTCTAACTGTAAAGTGGTAAATGCCAGCCTTAGGGGTTCGGAGAGAGGAACGGAATTACATGGGAAAAAGTATACGACGACTACCTGCCTGTGATCTAGGGGTTGTAAATCTTCTTCGTTCTTCGTGTAATCTGCCTCCGAGCGAGCGACTTTGCGTGATATGGAGATAATTACACCGACCTTCCCCCTCTGTCCCTAAAAACGTACCACATCAATTTCACCATTCAAGTTCATGAGGAACCACCGGCCCTTCTTGCTCGCTACCCACCTCTGCCTCTTGCGATGACTCGGCTCGTGATCGCCTATTCTAACATCCAAATTGAAAATCCAGCACCAGGTTGAACCTGTGCAACCTCCGTTCCTTTGTTGTTTCAGGCTGCCGACAGAAGTTTAACGCTAGTTTCAGCCTACGAGATCCTACAGGCAGAACTTTGAGGCCAACGCTGGATTTATCAAGAGCGGGTAAACACAGATTTAGACCTGAATAACCAAAAACGAATCGTACCCAAAGATCCTACCGCAAATCATTAATTAGAGTCTTCAGACCGAAAATGACTCGAATTATTTTCCCTCGAAAATATAATTTTTAGGTTCAAAATAAGGTTTTCTTTTCACACCCATTATTTTTGGACATAAATGACAATCTAGGGCTTAAACTAATGTTCAAGGAGAAACTCGGTCGAGTTTCCCCAAGGCACAATCTTAATGTCACGCTCAATGTTCTTATGTAGAATAAATAAAATCAAATCGGTGCTAAATTTTAATCTCCGACAGCTTCCCTTACAACTTGAACTAGCTTTTTTGTAGCTATAGGTAGATAGGTAGAAGAGTACGAGAACTAATTGTATAAGGAGTAGCGGGCTGCAACCATGTTATAAATTAAAGGCAGCGATTTATTATCAGCCTCGTTACTTGTTAATCAAATTTATCCTGCGAAAAGTGGCGTTGACACGTTTCTGCCTTCTGACAGGAGGAACAGAAGGATGATGGATCGGGGCCGGGAGGACGAGCGAACAGAGGAAAGCGTCATAACAGCCATTTCGTAATTGCACCAGCAGTGATTCCTTCCCATCTTATCTATCGTGAGGCTCATCAATAATCTTGTTGGAATATATGTATAAGTAAACCTTGGCGCGACGTTTTGCTTGAACGAGAGTGCGGAAGTTATGAGGTATATGCTGCCTGACTGGCTGACTGGCTGACTGGCTGATTTGCCATCCCGATCCGATACGAAAAACAGGGTGCCGTGAGAGGCGGGAGAGGCAGAGTCTTTGGGGGCTTTTAGACGTTATTACCGTCAATTGCTCCCGGCCCTTCGGATATTAAATTCGGAAATTCATCTGGCCGGAATTCGCTGAACGGCGGATTCACGTTCAAGGCTGGTCGCGATCAACGGACGCGTGACATGGATCAATAGATCATTGGATCCAAGTTCCAATCGTTACAGGCCTCTCGTACGTTATTAATTAGTCAATTTTACATGAACCAATACAATAAAACGAAGGGACAGTACATTGTACAAATATACTTCGCACAAGTCATTGTAATATGGTATATGACATATCAATAAAGAATATCAAGACAAATTATTATATTATTATTACTTCTGGGATGTTTGGGGTAAATTTTTGGAAAATTAAAAAATCTAAAATCTTAAATACGTGGATCCACCAATCACCTGGTACGCTTTTATTGTATCAAACGGGTTGAATTCAAACGTTTAACATGTTCTTAAGACCTAAAGATCATCCCGTTTGACGTTGCCGAAAAAAAAAAGAGAACCCACGAAACTTGAAAACAACGAATGCCAAATGGCAAATGCCAAGTGCCTAGGAGTAAAGGAGCGAAGGAGCAAAGGAGCAAAGAAACAGTAGTTGATTCACTAGCGACGACCAGGAAACCGTTATGCTGAAGTGAAAACCTGGCAACCCGGCAACCCGGCAACCCCGCAACCTGGAAACCTGCGGGGACTTTGGAGGGTAGGAAACTAATTAGCAGGTACAAAGGATACGCGACATCATTGTGATTGTCACCCCAGACGGAAATGTCAGCTCTGCTCGCGACGTGTACCACGCACTTAAACACTCCCGCATTTGTTATCACGTGCACCCTGCGCATGATTAACGACCAAAAGTAATTGTTATGTATCAGCTAACGACCATTATGTGAAAGCCGGGCTGGGGATCAATGTGTGACTTTCAAAATGGAATTGTTCGCATTACTCGGAATCCCAAAGAGATGCAACGAGATGCACATTTCACCGACTGTGCATCAATAGAACCGCAAGCGCAGTAAAGACGCAAGGAACAAGAAGCCGTTAAAACGCGAGAAAGTGAAGAAGCCAAGAAGTACTTTGAGTATGAATTTAATTGAAATTATTATTCATTTGTATCTGGCCTGCGAACATGGGTGATGGGTGATGGGTGATGGGTGATGGGTGATGGGCGATGGGTGATGGGTGATGGGGGGGTTCACACACTCGAATCGAATTAAACTTCTTCTACATAATTCGTTCTTTCGCTTTTCTTGTCAAAAAGGGCACGATTCTTGTGTGCCGCCATTGTCACTCCATGGACTTGGCCCTTGACTTAGATTTCGAGCCTTTCGCATATAATATTCTCTATAATAATATAACGAATGTCATTTCATTGTTCTTGCGTAATATGACTAGTAACGTATCCAATTAAAAATGCCGTTGGTATCGATATTCCCAAGGACAAATATAATAAGGTATTACGAGTGGTGAAAGCTGGACCGAAGCGATGAGTGCTGCTCGAGCGACGAAAGAGATTTCCAGTGAAATTAAAATCAGCGAGCTATGTTGTGCTTCCGTTCACATTCCTTCTTCCTTGAGGATGGTATGAAAGGTCAAGGCTCGAAAATTGGCTCCTTCAAGGAAAAACAGATTCCATCGTTAGCGCGTACTCGAAGAATTTGTCTGTAAAACGTGCATACTGCCGCAGAAAGTTACCTCGCGGGGGTCCCGAACCAATAGATTATTCAAAATTAAAAGAAAGATACGGGCGAAGAGTGTCTGCGACGGTATATACGGCTGATAACACGGCAAAATTTGTATGATGCAAGTGTATTGCAAACTCGCGAGATCCCGCGGAGGCTTGGCAATAAGTCGATTCTTAGAAATTTTAGCTTAGCCAGTAAATTTCTCAAATTTGAGTAATGCTGCCGAAATTTGACATTTGAAGATTAACATTCGATGTTCCGTACGTTCTCCAGACATATCGTTTTGTAAAATTTTGAAGGCGTGCGTTTTAAGCCGAAGCCATTTGTACCGCCTTCAACGGGAGTCATCCCCAACGGCGCACTTAAGCGTATGCACCCTTTAGGCATCCCAGGCTCGTTTGCTCCAGCTAACGCTTTAACGCTAACGTAATACGTAACGTCTACTACGCTAACTTATATTGCGTCGAGGATTACCACGTCGGTTCTTATCTGCGCGCTCCAGGTGCCTCCTGGTACCCTCGCCGAGTTCGGCCGCTCGCGAGAACGCATATTTCAATTTATTGCCATCCCAGTCGGTGGGCGCCGCGGAGCCCGAGGGATCGCTCCTTGAAGCACACTGACGGAGGCTACCCACGTGGCGCGCGGTAGGAAGAGTAAGAGCCAAGGCCCAGAGACCAAGCACTTTCCCTGATTCCGTGCACCTACTCAAAATTGAACGAAGTCTCTTCGTTTACCTAGTTGCGCCTAAAGGGAAACCCGAATCTGCGCGCCGCGACGCGTGTATTCGCGTCGAAAGTCAATCAGTTTTCCACACCGCACTGCAAACAAATCACCGAGTCGTCGAAGACTCGGTAACGAAGATGATTGAAAACTCCTGCCCTCGACGATTGGTATCTCATAATCTTGTTAGCCGATTAATAATAACCAATCTCGAGGCGATTTCCTCTTGGCTCGACCAATCAGAAGACGCGGCCTCATTTCCGGACTTTCGCCGTTGCAGCCCATGCATCCTAGTCAAGGGATAATCCAATTTTTCAGTAGCTGCCTTTAAAACATCGAAGCCAATTCTCGTACACGGTGATGCTTTAAATCTTGTAAATAAGACATTGCTACACGTATTTAATATATCTGGACTGTTTTCGAGAGTTTTCTCAGGTATACAACAAAGAGCCTTTTCTTAGTGCAGTGGAACCTCACCTAGCTTACGTAATGCGGAGACATGTAAGTTATTTGAAGAATCAATCAGATACGAGAAACGATCACGACGTTTCCATCTCTCTCTCTCTCTCTCTCTCTCTCTCTCTCTCTCTCTCTCTCTCTCTCTCTCTCTCTCTCTCTGTCTTGCTGCTTTGACAAACCAAAACGTTAAGACTTTTGCCCCTCCACTTACCCATTTAAGCTGGGTCAAGTTAAGCTAAAAATAAGCCAAGTATCACTGTCATAGATGCTTAGTCTATTTTGTTTTGCCTCGCTATACGTAAATGTATTTGTATATTATATTCTTCATAATAAACTCTTATGGTGCTCATGCTTCTTTAAGTTGCGTCAAGTCTCGGACGATCGCATTCTTCGTCGGTTGAACAGTGACAAAATGTGAACAAAGCCAGATGTCCCAAACGCCACGACCTTGGAATCGCGGTGCATCTCTTATTAGGTCTCTCTTTCGCTTTAATTAGTTCCGCATTATTGATGGAAGATGAATACGTATGTGGAGGAAGTCACTTCTTGAGTGCGCAGCACGGCGACAGATGCGGCCTGCCTCACTGTCCTCATCACTGATCTGCGATGTCTTAATAATTTTGGTTGTCAAAAAATCAAAAGTCATGCAAGTCCCATATCTCTCGCTCGCGCGCACGCACCCTGCGTATAAGAGCGTCTTGCATCAACCCATAGCCTGTATCGGCACAAAGTCCTTGCCGGTGGCTAAGGTATTGGTGGAAGCGAGAGAGAGAGAGAGCCCTTTGCTTTGAGTTAGACTTTGAGTGTCGGTGCGAGCTCGTCGTCGCTCTCGTTAAAGGCGTTGCTATTTTGTCGCTGAACGCGAGCATCCGAGCATCCATTGTTTCTGACAGCTTGGCGGTATCCTCCATCCTCTCGTCCGTTCAGAACTCGAGCGTTATATCCGTCTTGATCGTTTTACGAGGGAGCGAAATACTTGAGCGGTCGCTGCAAACCTAGAGCGTCACTGCCGCGTTACGGCTCTCTCCTAGCATGCTAGTGCGAGCTTAAATATTCGAGACTGAATCTCAGCGCCCCGACCATTCGTTCTAAGCTTTATTTATTACCACGAGAACCGTTTGTGGCGAGGTGAAGCGTCGCCTCCACCTCTGACATCATCTGCCTTCCGTACTGGATTGGCTGAACGCGACGTCGGACGCGAAATCGATCGCACGAAAAACGCCCCCTATTTTCTCGCGTATACAGATTAAATAACAAAATCTTCCTATCGCTCCTTCATCTTTTACACTTTGATTTTCTTCTTGTCTTCTTTCTATTCTATCGGCAGTATCGTTAAATTTTGAGAGAAAGTAACGGTTTGTATATCGACGAAATCACTGTGGGTCCACTGATGACTAATGACTAGTGAAAAGACGTTTCCTCGATATTCGGCCCAACGCATCTCTTGTCTCCTTAGCAATTACCTCGTAACTCTTGGGGTCTGGATATCTCATTCTGCCAGGCTTATAGGTACATTCGAAATGCAGCAAGCAAAATCGCTTTCTTTCAGTTGGTTGTCAATCAGCATTCAGTTTATTCAACATCTACGGCATTAACTTCCGTCACGAGTTTAAACATTCCATCCAATAGGGTGATACGTACCCTCTTGTTCAATGATCCCGATACATTTCAGAGGCTAGAAATATCGCCGATGTGAGTTCTTTAATCGAAATCGAGAGAAAAGGCAAAAGAAGGGAAGTACGTAAAAACGAAAAGAAGGGAACCTCGTCGATTTCATAAACGTCCAGATGGAGAAGACTCAGCTTACTGCCCGGCAAGAAAGAGGATACATATTGATGCGATTTTTTACTCCAGCGCGTTTCATCGCGACTCATTCAGTCCCCATTATTTCCTTATCAGAGCCGCCCTCCGATCGGAAAAAACAAATCCAGCCTCTAACGGTTTCCCAGTTTCATCAATAATACCAAGTGTTCCAAGATGATACAAGACTTTAGACTGCAGCTAGTTCTGAATCGTTCAGATTTACGATAACTATAATACTTATAATTCGAACATCTATATGACGGAAACATATACGACGAACGTTGCAAGTTTTTGGCCACCCTGAGAGAATTCTGCATCACGTCAGCAGTAAGGGCAAAATGCTCGGATAAAATAAAAGAAATTAGACGGCTTAGAATGCGACACCAGCTGGCTAAGAATGCACTAATGCGCTAATGCACCTCGTAGCTTTAGGATTTATATAGTTTGCCTGGGTCTTTCGACTTGGAAATACAGCGAGAATGTGCCCAGCTTATCCAAATCTATGCATTCGTTTACAGGGACTTTGCTGTGGTGAATCCGAAAATTGCATTCCGACCAGTCATGCCCTAGCTTCCTTCTGCCCTCCCCCCCCCCCCTCTCTCTCTCACTCTCTCTCTCGCACGCTCACTCTCGCGCTACATCATCTTGCTACAAAAGGTTTGAGCATAATCACAAGAATAAACGTTACTTGGTGACGCTCAGCTATGCTTTCTTGAAAGCTGGAATGCAAAATGGTACTCTACATTACGTCATGGGGTGTAAGGATTATCGTACGTGCCATAGATTTGTCGTTCCTGCTCGTTCGCGAAAGCAAAGGGGATGTTTCAGCTCGCTATGGTAACAAACGCCAGCCATAAGCTGAGTCCTTTTTCAATGCTCGTTATCCTCCCTCCTTCTTCTTCTCTTTTTGTCAAACCCTATGGCTCTCTTCATGTCTTACAGATTAGCTTTTCTCAATTGACTCCTACGGTATTCTAGAGGCAGTCACGGATACGATTCCTCTTTCGCAATATTGTTTTGCATTACTAATGATTATGAATAAAATTTAAATAAATATAAAAAAAGTCGTAGCTCATGAGCATAGAGGCGACTTTATTGTCGTAAATTGTATGAGAGCATTAATTGGAAATTAAAGTAATTAAAGTTAAGGGAAAAGTAAGAGTGGAGCGGTAGTAGAAACAAAACAGAAAAGATATTGCCATCGCGATTAGCTTCGTGTAGATATAGAAAGGAATCTCGAAATTACGTAAACCGCGGTACAAAAGAATGCAAAAGAAAGTATTTTCTGGGTTATTCGGTCATTCGGCTGCTCGCCAAAATACATTTGAAATCTTTTCGCGTCAACAGGTGGGTTGCGCACTTTTTTTCTCCTTTTAACATACTTGTCCACGCACACACTTACTCAACTCGTAGATTTTTCATTAAGAATTGATTCTCATTCGGTCGTCTTTCATGTAGTCAGTATCCAACGGCATTATCGATTTCACGAAAGTTCGATGAATCTTTGCAATCGTTGGACCGACACATTTTGAAGTCTAGACAAAAGACTCCTTTGTAGATTTCATAGGATCTTTAAAAACATAGGGCAAAGTACAAAACATTCTATAATAATAGTGCCACGATAGATTAGAAATGGATCTGACAAATATCATCAAAAATTTTCATTGATAAATCATTTTGGCTAATGTTATTCAATTGAATTATATTAAGCATTGCAATTAGAGCAATGAAGGTGGGGGAGGGGGGAGGGGGGGGCGTGAAAATAATTGAAGAAAAGCCTAAAATTTATAAAAAATATCGGCTATTGATCTTGCCTAGATCTAGTAGCAATCCACTTGATATGGAAGCTATACATATAAGCATCATATAATATGTGAAGATACATCTTAGATAAATAATTCATACTTCATGGATCTCTAATTCATTCTTCACCGTGATAGTTAATACATGATAATCTCATTAGATGTATTATCGTACTCGGATCTTGTGTGTATTATCAAATAAGATGTACGAATTATTTATACAGTATCTACATATTTTTCCACGGGTGAAATTAAAAAATTAAATAACTCGTAGCACAATCGAAGATTTAATTAATTTAGACGAAAGCCGCCTCGCGCGTCTGTTACTTCGTGTTACCATATTTTGGCACTTGTTCATAAAGAAATCTCATTATATTCTCAACGAGATTCGCAATCACAATCGCACTACTTTTCTTACGTCGCGTGACCTTCGAACTTCCGTCCACAGCGCATCCACGCTTCTAGACTTCTGAGTCCGCGACCAATTAATCATATTAATGTCTGAGTCGCAGTAGCAGAATTCTCATGGACGCGACAGCTGCCCCTAATTGCTTGCTCTCTAATAAACTCGGTTCTACATTCACTTTTTCGTTAAGCTCATTGCTTAAAAAACTCACGAAGAAATGGACCACATTTTATCCTGCTCTCCCCACTTACAATTAGTCAAGTCGAAATCTGCGAACCCAAACTCAAAGGTCAGCGTAGCGTTAGGTTGCCGTCGAATCGACTCAAAACGGAAGGAGCTTTCACGAGAATTCTCTCGAGCTCAAGTTAAAAGAAGCCGCAGGACTTTGCGAAGCTGGTTTCTTCTTGGACCGTTTCACTCTTAGCATTATGCTCCCTTAGTTTCTCGGACAGAAGACAATTTTTGCACAGCTAACTGAGCTACACACCGTGGCCTAAATGCCCCGAATCAATACTTATTCACTGCTTCATGATTCTCTAGCGTGCGTTCTTCGACTGCGCTTGACGAATGAAAAAGTCCACTGTTAAATATTTAATGAAATTACGAATAGCGTTGGGTTATCGTGCTTTCTGTACTTATTATAGACCTATTGGATAGCTCAGCTGGCGCGAACCTAGCGGTGAAATCTAGCATTACTGAGATGCTAAGCGTAACATCTAAACATACGATCGTATTGCACCCGAAATGACGATCGGTATTTGCTTCTCCTTCGCTGGCGATTGCTGCCTCGCTACAATCGTCACAACCCTTTGTCTGTCTAGCACGGCGAAATAACGGTGAATGTGTGTAAGTGTGCGTGTGTGTGTGCGTGTGTGTGGAAGGGGGAGGGAGGGAGGGAGGGAGAGAGAGAGAGAGAGAGAGAGAGATAGTGACTTAGGCGGATTGCCATTTGCATAACGCATTTCAACAAGATCCCGTTTCAGGAAAGTTGAGAAGAACAAGCCAATTACAATGAAACTCTATGGAGCATTGGATTCTAGCGGTTGCGGGCTGTCGGTCGGAAGCTTTATAAATATTCATCCAGTCATTGCAGAAAGCAAAGTATAAAAGTCCGAGCAGAGCACTAGACAGTTAACAGTTACCACTTAGCAGGACACGTTTGCCGCGGTTGCATGTAATTTCATTCGTACTACAGGTCTAACGGGTCAGGTATACTTGGCCACACGTGTCACCACGCCACGGCACTTTCACGTAAGCGGTCGATCCTTTCCCAACACCCCAGCACTCCTCTCTGTCGTCCTCACCCTCCAATTTTCTCATGCTCCACCTATGCAGTGTGCAGCTTACGAACGCACCGATCGGCACGTAGCTATCTCGTCAGGCCATCCGAGTCCCTACTATGATTTTTATAGATTTCTTCAAAATCGACTGTAGCTCAAATATAAGGTTTTTGTAATCGCGAAAGAAAAACCTTTTTCCGGAATACAGTCGGAGATATCTACTGGTAAAGATACGAGGACAGAGAGCGATCGGTTGGATCGATGGCTCTTCTTTCGAGCAAAGGACTTGGCGCATCGCGACTCCTCATTGGACACCGATTGTCTTCTTAACCTTCGAGAAAAGCGGATTAAAGGGGTTGGTTAAAGAGCAGTTATCGCACTGTTGGCGAAGCTCGGGAGAGCGAGAGAGACAGAGATAAGATGGAGGTACGGAGTGCCGTCAGCCCAGTTAGGATGATAAGGATAACTATAGGCTTCTGCGCCCAAGAAGCCGCGAAAGCCAACTCTCCAGCCGATATATACGACTGCAGTAGCAACAGTAGAAACTGTCGAGTTAAATAACAGTCGGTACTTACATTAGAGTAAGTTCGCGCGCAATGAGACCGCCTACATAAATACAGTACGTAATACAGTCCGTGGATTATAGCTACGTCGTTCCATAACGTTTACGTTATTCTATGTGCTGGGGTTATTTACATTCTCTGAGCTTGACTCTGTGGTACGTACGAATTCCGAATCTACTGTTACACTTCCTAGCCGTTACGGTAACGAAACGACTCCTCTCGAAATTCTCTCACATTTTGTTCCTTCCGCTTCCTTCGTTGGCCGTCAATTTGCAGAAATTTGCAGAAATTTGCAGAAATTTGCAGGAATCATTGCGAACCGATGCATCAAAGCATCTAATTAAGTTGTTGACTATAGGAACGAACTTTAGGTTCAGAATATGGAATACCGCTCACAGCATAAATAAATTGGCATATTCAGAATCTTTAGGATCGTCAAGATCATCGTATGACGCCTTTTGTCAGAATCATCTGCGATGGTGGCGCGTCAGTTCTTCGTATTAAAGATTCTAGTCGCAATCAGTTGCTCTTTCTCCTTGGTAGAAACTTGGCGCGGAATAGCGTTCGAGCTGGAGAATGTTGCCACTCTTCCTTATTATATGTATTTTTTTACCTCCTTCCACTTTAAATATATTTCAGTATTCGGCTTCGTCTGACAGAAATGTTCCCGCACAAGGAATTGGGCGTCGCTAGTGAGACACAAAGTGACTTATTAAAAACGAGACTCAGAGTTGGGTTATCGTAATTGAATATATTCTTATATTATCCGAGAGAATTGAGCGACGGTGTAGCATCGCTTGATGCTGGATGCAGAATTGACTCGAGTGCGTCGTTCGGCTTGGATGCTCAGCAAGAGAGACGAATTGATTAATGCCAAATGTTTGTATATTCGTTTCTTCGCTAATCGTCAAGGCAAGTGACGTATTAACCTGATTTACTTACAACTGATATATTAATGCCCCACGTGCAAAGTGTAGCTATTCAGCTCGTAAGCAGACTAGGCTTAGCGATTCCTAAATTACTGGCGCTGAGAAGCAAGAATATTGCTTGATAATTATTAGAAAGAAGAATATTTAAATAATTAAATGATGATGTTACCTTAAGAAGATATGACTTTTCACATCCAAACTGCGCTTAGCTAGTTATGTGTCTGGTAGTCAGTGTTTGGTACTGTTATATGTGTCGTATTATTCAATGTTTTCATATTAATTGGACGACAGCCGATCCTACGGACGCGCAAGACTTTCAATCCTCCTCTACTCATTCGGACACTGCAATTTTCAGATTTCAAGAAATTTACAAAATTTCTACCTTTCTTTCATTTTTCTTTATTATCGATAAATTAACAGTTTGGAAGTGTGGCACACGTCTTATTATGCAACCCACTGTAATACAATTTTCTTGTAAGAGAAGCTCAATGAATTGATCTCTCTCTCTCTCTCTCTCTCTCTCTCTCTCTCTCTCTCTCTATTTCTCTCTATTTCCTTCCCTCTCCCTTCAACCATCTCTCTTTGCACACAAGGCGCGAGGTTTATTCGCAAGAGATTCACTAATGATATATTTTCAAGTAATTTGTTGAATGTTATTAGAAAAAGAAGTAATCCTAATATGCCGTTGTTTTCCTTGCGGAATACGACGGCACACGCGAGTGCATATCTACCGGTGAATATGCCGCCTCTAGTATGCTATGAATAATACTAGCGAGGATTGTCTGTATTCGATTATTTGATTGACGAATTGTGGAAATCCTGAAACGCTAAGGGGTCGGCCGTTGTCCAAAAGAGCGCCCTCACCCTGTTACCACAGCTAAAAAAAATCGTAGCCTAGTGTGAGTTTGTGATAACCTGATAACTTATAATGAATATAGTAGATAATGATAGTGAGGTGGTGCAGGGGTGGCATTTTGGTGGAAATAGTGTGAAAGTGAACATAGCTGTGTGTTAATTTCAGCAGCGGCGATCCCGCCCCGTATGTGGTCGACAGTACCGGCCGCATGTTCACGTCAAGGTACGTGAACATCCCACATATGCATCTAATCGTCCGCGAGGCAAGGACGTTGGGAGTGGCACACATCCTGATCGGCAAATCGGTCGACCTCATCTCTATCGACCCTCATCGACCCTCATCAACCTCCATCGACCTCCATCGACCTCCATAGACCTCCATCGACTTCCATCGACTTTCAACGAGTACGAGTCATCCTGTGATTCATGTGATCCTGGTTGCCTGATGAGTATCAAGACAAAAATGACGGGCCAAGATGCAAGATGACGATGCGCGAGCGAGATCGGGAGTACGCGGACAAGAGAGACACACACACTCTCTCTCTCTCTCTCTCTCTCTCTCTCTCTCTCTATCTCTCTCTCTCACTCTCTCTCTTTCTCTCTCTCTCTCTCTCTCTCTCTCTCTCTCTCTCTCTCTCTCTCTTCGATCGGGATGAACTTTGAGAGCCGCTCCGAACGACCTTGCCGACCTTACGTTTTTCATCATTTGCCATTTCTCTCTTTCTATTTCTCTTTCTCTTTCGTCATATCTAACATCTATCTATCTATCCATCATTGTCTCTCTTTCCGTCTGTTTATCTGTCTCTCACTGGATACCTCATTTTTTATCTAGGCAGACTTCTTTCTAGAGACGCTGCGAAATTATCTGCTCTTATAGTTGTGTTCCTATGCAAAATTCCATAGAGGCTCTGTAGCGTGTCTTTTTTTTCGTATCTACATAAATAGCTCATAATGTATGTGTATATAGTCATGCCGTGTGATCATTCGTTATACTTAGAAAAAATACTATTTGATTAACTGAATTAGCGTTCAAGGGTGGCAAAACAAATTTTTTGGTCTCTTCAAAAGACGTTTTATTCAATGGACTAAAATAAGGGTAATTAGACATTTTACTATATTAACTAAAAATATATTTCGCTATTCACGAACGCACATTTAGTCAATGTAACAGTAATTTTTCTCAGCGTAACTTATACTCCTTCTACCTCATTCACTATACAGAAAATATCAAAAAATTATTGCGTACAAGTTTGGAAGTTGAATAAATATTTGTTGCTATTTTTAAGTTATTTTTTTCTTTGAAATGGAAATAATTATTATCAGCCGTAGGGAACTTTTCTTTTTTATTTGACGTTATGCGCGACAGGATTTACTCACATAGACGAATATGGAATTTACGTGAGGCTAGCACACTACAAATGGGTTAATCTCGTAGTGATCTGTCATGTCTCTTAAAAGTCACAATTGCGAATTAAATAAATCTATATACGTCCTATATACGGCTCAGATTCCGGATTATTTCTGGTATAAGGAGGAACGAAAGTCCCAATGCTTTTGGATCTTTGCGGGACGAAAGTTTCACTCTGCGTAGTGAAGGAGATGCTGCCGGTACCGAGGGCGGATGGTAGTGGCCGTCGCGGCGGCACTAGAGGTGGATATTGCCGCATTTGGTTCCTGAAGCATGTGTGCCCCATAAATAACATGTAAATATTTTCAATAACTGCCGAGGCAGCCTCGGCATGAAAAATGCAAACCGCTTTGCTTTGGCCACGGCTGTTGCGCGGCACCGCCGCTACCGTCGCTACCGTCGCTATCGTATCACCACCGTCGGCACTTCCCGTAGATCGCATCATTGAACTTAGTTTAATATATCTGTATTTATAACAGTGTCCTGCGATAAATTTATTGTGCCTTTCGGTCGGTATTTGTTTCGCATATGACCAATTTTGCTCGTTGTCGACTGCGCGAGTCAAAATTAAAATTCATCGAGTTCAAAATTCCACTCGCCAAGCTCCAGCAACCACCACGTGATCTGTCGCTACTCACTGCTCGCAGGTTCCTTAGGATCCCCTCGTCTGGTAGCCCTTGGACACGCCATATCCTCTATATCTTTCTTTCTTTCTTTCTTTCTTTCTTTCTTTCTTTCTCTTATTCTCTTTCTCTATCTCATTATTCCTTGATACCTTCATCCCAATTATAATTAGTTCTCCAGTTCTCAGGTCCAGTATAGCATATTAGAACTTTCAATTTTATTAGTCCAGAAGGTATAACATTGATTCTCGAAGCATTTCGCATGTTTCTTCGGGCACAAAAATTTCAATATGTCTGCTTGATGTCGACCTTCCGTTCTGTATGTTCCAGGGGATTCGGATTTATTACCTTCGCAGATCCTGCAAGCGTCGACAAAGTATTGGCGCAGGGAGCCCACGAATTAGACGGCAAGAAAGTAAGTGCAAATGTTTTGTATTCAGCCAATCGAATCATTTACTTGTAACTTGTAAGACCTTGGTGGCTTCTAGCCGGTCCTCCGATCAGGTAACCGTTCAATGTGTCCATCGCATTGATTAGTCAGATCATTAGTTCGACTATGTCTCTATGACTCAGGCGTGAGGGATCATAAAAAAAAGTCAAGTTTTACTAGAGACAATGAGAAATCAGACAATACCGCGTCCACTACAATTCTCTTATTGTTAGTTCCTTCGAATGACAATTGCAAGTAATTCGATCTTTTTCAACTTCATTATTAGGATCGTTACTCGCGATTAGCTTTACAAAGGAATTTTCTAAAGAAATTCAAGTAAATACCTAACCCGTCGCGCAGATCTGCCTAGAGCGCATTCGAGCTGACTGGGCGGGTGACTTTAACAAAGTCTCGCCGAGTCACGAAGACACGAAGTCACCGAGTCTGCTCGCGTTAATTAGGAGATGCCAGAAGTGTCCGCGTTAACGAACACTCAATGATCGTACTGTGGATAGAGACGCTCTCGACCCTCTCGACGCTTTCAATTCCTCTTCAAGTCAGAAAGAAGATCGTTCCTGCCATCTCGGCAATCTGAAAAGAGTCAAATCCTCGAGCTACAGGACCCTAAAAATCCAGCTACTTGTACTTCCACTGAGTTCAATTGACCTGCTCTAACTATTTTGCAATTCCTGCATAATTAATTGCAATAACAGTCTACAGTACACACTCTGTTATAAACTATTATTAATCCCCTCGCGAATCTCGTTCCGTCGAACTGTAGTTTGGAGCTTAAAAAGCATCTATTGAATTATCAGGATTACCAATATCCGTACTGTAAAGAATTGAGAAATTCGGGAACAGGAATAGGAATAGAGGAAGAGCACGGGTCAGTAGTGGTCCATTCATCTCTGTCGATCCAGGACTAAAAAACAGGATACTAGGGAATGGAATTATCAGATTTTTGGCAAATTTATGATGGCTAGTTCCGAAGAACTTGATGTTTGTCCCTGACATAGGATATCGATTGTAACAGAAGACGTCATCTTTTTCATAATATTCCTTGTCGAATTCTGGCACTTTCCTTACAACTAATTTGGCGAAGACAGCAAGGGCAGATGAAAATTCATCGAATGCATGAACTTTAATTGGTTTCGATTCTTGGAGCGCATTAACATGTACGATTCAACGTAACGCGCGTCACGGTGAAGTCGATGTATGCGCAAGCCAGCGACAAGAAAGCTACGCCGCTCACCTGACGAATAACACTCATACTAAGAGCATGCAGCAACTAGCACTCACGAAAATAATTTGCAATCCCCTTAGAAAATTCGCTACTACCAGCCCAACTATCCCCGCCAGCCCCATCAGCTCTAGTGGAATCATCGCCAGCTTCTGCTGCTTCTTTTCTTCATTTCTCTTCTTGCCGCGAGTAAGTCTACAATACCAAAAGCTCCCATTGTCGAATGCTTTTAAATTTGAAATACAAACCGTCTACCTTATCCCTTTTCCGGCGTTCCCTCTCGTTCAACATACCTCATCATCTTCCATACGTTTCGAAGAGATTTTTTTTTAGCACGCAACATCTGAACTATCCGCCGTTGTGTTTTTGTTTACATTTTTTTTTTTTCATTATCTTCCAACTGACTTGTTCGCCTCTCCAACCCTACTCTCTCTACTTGTTTCTTCAACTCTTGGGGCTGCAGATGCTATTTTTTAAATTCACATGGCACCCATTCGACTGCGTCGAGGGCTACGCCGACAACAAATAATCTTTCTATCTCTCAAACACAAGTTTCCCCGTGCTTTCGAATTGATTGTCTTCACTTAGCTGAGCCTCTAAAAATATGCATACTCCGTAAAGCACTAATTTGAGTGCAATTTATGAAGGAGGAGCTGAGCGTGCGCGTGCTCTTGGAATAAAAAAACGGGGCCTATTAAAGAGAGCATTGCTGCTGCTGCTGCTGCTGCTGCTGCTGCGAGTGCTGATGTTGATGTCAATGTTCGTGTCGGCGCTGCGACTGCAGTTGCAGCTGTTGCTGTTTATATGGCTGATGAACTAGCAGGTACAGTGGTCAGCGGATGCTGATTCTACGCATGGACAATGGGAACATGGATAATGCAAAATGTATGCGCGCGCACGAACGAAGGGGAGAGAGAGAAAGAGAGAAAATGAGAGAGTACGTAGGACGCATTGCAGGCAGCAGAGGTAGGCCGGCATCTACCACTTGAAATATAAATAATTAGTATAATATATTAGCGGACCGTGGCCGGCATCATGTCGAGCACGGTTAATCGATATGAATTTTGTGACGTGGTGATTTTTCAACTCACGGTCACAAGGCGACTCCTTCCAGCTACCGATTCAGATTGTTCGTTCTCGCTTTCTGGTTTCCTTCGGGTCGCCATCCTGCTCAGAAGCTACGAAAGTTTTGTTATTGTTTAGCTGAGGTCGAGGTGTTCGAGTATGCCGCAGAGAGATAGTCTCTACGTACAGAGCCGCCCAGTAGAGGAGAGGACCCAACGGAAATTTCTCCACGGACCGGCAGAGATCCGGATGAAATTACATCGGCGCCTCACTGGAGAGAGGCAAAGGGCTGTAAGAGCGGGCAGAGATAAGGTTTTTGATACAGTCAAGGGCAAGGGATGAACACCCCCCGTAAGCGGCCGTGAAGAAACTCCACTTTTTACCTACCGATTCGCTAAGGAACGCTCTTGAGTCAGTTTAAAGGGACGACTCGAGGGAAAGTACAAGAGTTATCGGCTATAAGCATCTCGACCAATCAGAGCGATTAGATCTCGAATTTGACTATTTTCAAAGTCAGTCTTGTCTTGTGACTATTTGTTGATAGTTTTTCTAACTGTGTTTCCTATGTACGGTCTAGAAAGTTCTCGCGTTATTCTCGCAATATCCAGAAAATCCTACCGCTTTTCTGCACGTGTTTCGGAGGTGCTGCAGTGTTGTGTGCTATAG
The DNA here is from genome assembly GCA_036026315.1 of Trachelus stipa. NCBI lineage: Eukaryota > Metazoa > Arthropoda > Insecta > Hymenoptera > Cephidae > Trachelus > Trachelus stipa. The sequence continues at coordinate 68,504 of JAYRCB010000601.1, read as the reverse complement.
TGCAGTGTCCACCCGAGTGTCTCCTGGATGCAGTTTTCGGGCTTCACGGAGTAGCTGAATCAGCTCCAGCTCGATCTTTTACGTTCTCGATCAATTACTCTCAATTTCCGGGACTATTTACCTGACGCTTGATCCTCCAACGTGCATTTCCGTTTTAACGGAGCTGAGATTGTTCCACCTCCACTCCCATGTTATGCCGGCTCGTCGGTTCACGGTGATACAAGAACTGACTGGCGCCCGCCTAGCATGTGGACGCATGGGCTAAGGATGGGGACGGCCGGAGGTGACGTAGATTAGTTGTCGGATTTTCGTTATTGGTTCCGAGTTGAGAAAATACGTTACAATTTATAGCATAGCTTTATTTTCAAAAGGAGGAGGAATACATTTTACCTTCTCAATTAGCTTTGTGTCTCGAGCAATTATTCATATTCTTGGCTATGCATCTATTATTTAAGACTTATTGGGTTAACTTTTGCTGTAATCTAGTTTTTTGTTCAGCATCGCTTATCCCGTAGCTGATTTTATGCTTTGCAGCCTTTTTTTTACGTTAGATAATCGTATTTGAGCAAAAGCCTGTGACAGTAGTAGTGCAATTTACTGAAAGGAGTTTCATCTTTTTTTCTCATTTTCGTGGCAAACGGTGGTAACGTAGCATTCTTATACATACATATAGCGGCTCTACCTTTCAGTATTTTGCAAATTTTTATCGTTATTGGCCACCATTGTACTTACGCGGTAAAATTCTTTTTATTATAAATATTCCTCCTTTCAACTCGATCAGAATCTGCAAACATATAACTGGCTGGCCTCTGTGACGATAAAGAAGAGCAACTCTTTCTTCCTTTCACCGAAGCTTACTATATACGTCAGGTGTAAGTATCTGGGGGTGGTTCGTCAATCCCCCCCCCCTCCCCCCGCGCTCCCTATAATCATAACTGATTCTCCGAGATTCCTAAATCCAATCACGCATCATACTGATAAAAGTGAATCTCTCACCGAAACAGACACATCAGCAGACTCATGTCTCGTAAATACTAAATATTAATAAAGTTCGAGAAAATGCCATACTGATAAGGAAAAACACACCCTAGATTCTCTATCCAGGAGTACGTCTACCGACCGCTACGTCCTGGCCGTGTTCGGATCGGTCGATCGCGGTTTCACGACGCTATGATCTTCTCGTTTCTCTTAACAACGGTTTGACGAAGCCTTATTTCCAATATTGATTTATGTTTGCTAAGAATATGACAAGAGTATGACCGTATACATATATGGCAAGTAGATAAAAATTGAAAAAAAGCCTCTGAGGTACACATCCGGCCCAAGAAAGACTGCAAAAGTATTCGCGCGACTTTTCATATTTCCTTACCAAAGCACTCTTCTGTTCGGTCGACAATATTACGAGCTGTGCCGATGCATCAACAGTCTACAAGATTTTATCTTGAACCTTGAATTTCTTGAGACAGGACTGTCGTGACTTCTGAATCAGGGATTCTGAATCACAAGCGTCGAAGAGTCCATTTAAAACGTGAAAGTCAAAAGGGGAATCGGAAGTTCTACAGAAGTCTGCCGACTGCACACACTTGGTTTCTTTGTAATTTGAGTTTGGTCTGGTGAACCTCGTTGCCTGTGACACTTTGACGCAACTCCGGCTCGAGCCGAGAGTCGGGGCGGGACGCACGCCTGTACCGAGCAGTTATGAGTTGCTTAATTGTTTTGTCATTGTTCGTCCGTCCTTGTCGCTGTCGACGTCGGCGTCGACGTCGACGACATCCTTTTGTCAGTGTTGAGTCGCGTTGTTGCGAAGTGCGGAAGTAGTCGTAAGTCAAGACGGTGGCTGAATAGCTCAGTAGTCGAGATTCGCTGAACAGGCATTGTCCGTCAGCGGTCAGTGCTGACTCACCAAAATGTCCGACAAATCGAATTCTCAATACTTTTGAACTTTCCAGTCACTACTTTGAAGAACGATTGGTGTCTCTCCATCTGCGTTTATAAGAGGATTATTTTGCTTGGGATGATTATTGCAAATACAAGAGCAATGCCCCTCTCCCTTCGTACTCGGGGACCTAATACCTCCCCTCTCTCTCCCTCTCTCTTTCATTCCTGATGGCTGCCGTTTTTACGAGGGGAATAAAAAGACGAGCGCGCTTGTAAAACAAAATGGGCGTAACATTAATTACTAATTTGCAGTGGCTGTTTTACTGCTGAGCAGGCTCTGGTGCTAGCGAGGTGGGTAAACGTGGTGGAAGAGAGTGGAACGCGAGAGTGGATTTCATTAGGGCCAAAAGCGAGGAGCACACGAATAAGAGGAAATAACGAGGAGGTTCCCTCCGATTCAGGAAGGGAGGAAACTTTATGACTTTTGCCAGATCATGAGTTTTCATTGAAATCCATCAACTAATTTCTATATATGCAGCTGCATTACGCGAATAATCCATCTTATCTATTTCGGTCTTGCTGTCTTCGAGTTAGAAGCCTCCTCTTCGATCGTCACCATATTACTTTGAAGAATACAATTGAAAGATTTCAAATAAAGATAAATGTCTTGATGTTCAACAATTCCATAAGCTTCGAGGGTCCGTTCTGTCGAACCAACTGCCGGCTGCACTAGAGAACTGAGAACGATACGAATATGAGTCCGAGGGTGCGGATGCGGGTGACATGCCGGATTTCGAGTTTCTATTTTTTCGAAAAAAGTGCGAGATCCCGGTTTTAATAAAGTCGGATTAGGTACAAGGGTCCTCTCTCCGCTTTCCGTAAAAGAGTTTACCGTGTCAGCAGATGCTAGCTGCTATAGTTGATCAAATTTTCAACGTACTCGCACGTATGATATTGGCTGGCGCCGAATGTCGGTGACATGATCCAAACCATCTCTGACAGCCTTTAGCTATTATTAAATTGAATTACTTCAATGATCGATATTAGTTAGGTTAGTGTGTGGTAGCAAAGACAGCAATGGTAGCTACAGTAGATACGGTATAACGGTTAAGAAGCCAATGAAATGTGACTTAACTCTATAAGCAATAAACCTTGAAAATAATGTACATACACATGCATAGAGAGATTTGAACGGGAGTCCATTCTTATCGGACTATGGATCTTGGTGTCGGTGCGCAGCTGGCGCGAATATTAAAAGCGATCGCTCAGTTCTGCCTCGCAATAACTGACCAATGGTTTCGAGTGTCCGAGCATCCGAGTATCCGAGTATCCGAGTATATACATTCGTGTATGTATGTATGTATGTATGTATGTTTCTCTGCGTATATACATATAGTGGGATGGATTATAGGACCATGGGGATCTACCGTGTGGACCTATGGACCTATGGATCTGTGGACCCGTGGACCTGTGGACCTCTGGACCGTAGGGAACCCTCTCGCAATATCTGCCAACGACAGCAGCCTGCACGTGGCTCTGCGCATGAACGCGTGCGTCTATGCGCCTATGTGTGCGTTACTCTTTCTTCCCTTGAAAGAAGAACGGTGAAACGAAGGTTCACTCGAGAGTCGATTGCTGTCGAGGCATCGAGAGTTACTCGTTTCCGAGGTCCGGTTCCTTCCATCTTCCCGCTACACCACCACCACCATCACCGCTACCCTCTGCTACTACTCGAATTAGAATTTCACAAATCGGGGACTGGCCGACACGCACTTACATAAGTCTAAAACTTCAAGACATTAATCAGCCACTTTAAGTCCCTCTCGTCTGGCAGTCAGAAAAGGCGAATTCTGGATTCTTCGTATGTGCATAAAGTTAGCCTCGTCTTTTTTGAAAAAATAAAAAATGATGACTATGCTGAATTGTGCTATGTACGTGCTACATTGTGCTGGAAATACAAATTTGTTATTCATTTTATTTCTTATTATATGGAAATAAAATTTTACTAGGGTAAAAGTCAGTCCCGTCATTTTTATTAATTTCAAAAACAAATATTTTGCCGAAATGTGCTCGATATGTGATACTTCGTCCCATAAAGAATTAATAATTAAATTCAACATTTTTAATTTTATAAACCAAACAAGTTTTTAAGTACAAGATGGGCCCACCATTTGTTATTTATGTAACAAGTATGACTGTTCTGAATCATGCGCAATTTGTGCTATGCAATTTTGAAGAAATAAATATTTGAAATGAACGTTTTATAAGCTCTAACGTCGTAAATCTACAACGCCACTCGGCGATTGTTTTGGACATAGTACAGGATTATATATGTATATTTGTACGGTGGAAGGACTTTGCAAAGGACGCTGTTGGCTTCGCCTAGTGACTGGACGGATTAGACTCACGTGGACAAACCGCATCGAACGGCAACAACAATAATACGAGGTCTTGCTAGCCAAGTTTATCTTTTCATCATTATTTAACGCAGCAATACCATTTTACTGTTTTCTTTGAAGTATTCGTGTTAATTTTTCTTCGAAGACAATCTTTACGACTGTATATACTGTAACGCATTTTCTTGTGTAACGCAACACGGTGGGATTTAACTCCAACAATGGGAATTCATTATACCTAGGTAAACGAGTATATACAGTCGGGTGGGGTGCACGAGCGCAATTCTACTCAACTCTAACGAATAACGCGGTCGCGGAGGTCCTCTCTCTCTCTCTCTCTGTTGTCCTCAGGCGACTCGAATCGGCAATCGCGAGGGCATGTCGCGGGGTCCCTGGCCCCCTGCTTTTCGTGCCGTGCTACACCACCGGCAAATGCACGTCATCCCCGGTCGGTGCGCGGCTCTTCCCCGGCACGATAATTCTGATTGCACTTACCAAAACTTCCGGTGCACCTTGCCCTTTCTTCCACGACGATTTCCTCCTCGTGCTCGGCTGTCTCCTCTCCTGGCCGGTTCTCCTTTTCACTTTCTCTTCAGTCCAAGTCCGTGGGAAAGCCGAAGTCGTCAATTGTTATTCAAATCGAAATCACGTCCAGAGGAAAGCCAAGTCGTCGAAGTCCAATATCTCGCACATTCTCACCACAATAAAAAATCCGCAAACTCACGATAGCACTATTCACAATTTTGCCGATTCCCATTACACGGTTCAAAACGAAGTGGGCCCATTTTCGGCCCCCTGTCCGAGGATTCCCGAAGAATCCCGAGTTTGCCCGTACTCGTGCGACGCTCTCGCCTCCGGCCGGTCTTCGTTTTTCAACGCTCATAACACGTCAGTCTCCGGGCGACGTAAATTTTACCCGAGTCCGCCCGATCTTCGATTCGGCACGGTCGGTTTCTCTCCCCGGCTTCCCCTCGCCATCAATCTCCGTCGTCGTGGGCATTCTCTCGGCGGCTTTCGTCGGCGTCACGGCTTTCCGTGCCCCTATGCTTTTATGTAAGTGGCCGTCCCGCGGACGCCACGTTACACACTTACTTAATTCTTCGGTGGACTATATCATGATTTTCCTCTGGAAAGAAAATCTTTAAGAAAAGTATTCTTCACGGTTACACTAGTACTTACGTGGTTTGGAAATATACTGAAACCTGTGATCGGTTCGCGAGTTCAATTTGGTTTTTTTACAGTTCGTAGCTAATGCAATCCTTAGTAAATCAAACGTCGTTCTACATAAAAAGACTTAGCCAAGTATGTGCTAAAATATAAAAGTGAAATGCATATATAATAGTATATATGCGTAGTTTGTAAAAAAAATTCCATGTAGTTACACGTGTGCCTTGCTAGAAACAAAATTGTTTTCCATCTGTCAAAAAAAGCACATACTTGGACCGCGTGGGCCGACTAATCTTGGGTCATCTGACATTGGAGTTCTAAAGCTGTCTTAACTTGGCATGGCCACAACCAAGTCTATCATAGCTCCGCGTACCTAGCTTTGCAAAAATTTGATAATTCATATTTAACGCATATTTGAAGTATCGTAAAGCGGCGTTCAAACCAAATTTCCACGTTTTCCAATGCTAAGCAGGCGGAGCTGTGACGGGCTTGGTAATGGTAATACCAAGCCAAGACAGCTTCAGAACTCGAATAACAGATTACCTAAGTCTTAGTTTTTTAAACTTAGTATTACGAGAACTAAACTAGCACAAAATGATACATTAAGTTTTAAGTCGATCGGTCAGTGTTCAATTCCAACTCAATAGAGGTACGGAGAAGTACAAAATTCACGGTATATCGCATACGATAATATTATACCAAAAATCGAACTCCTAACGTTTAGCCGACATCCCCAATGGCTTAGTTTCTGTATTATTATAAGGGCAACCCTTCCAGGTTAATCGAATTACAGCCCCACTGATTCATTCGGAAATCACAAAAAATAGGAATTTCAATTTTTATCGTTAAAATGTTTCTCGTTTACGAAAAATTCGATATTAAAAAATGAAGTTTTATAACTTACGATACAAAGGATCACACATAGAGTACAATTCGGCGCAATGTCTAGTTTTGAAATTATTGAAAATAGTGAGGCTGTATTTTATTGTTAAAATGAATTTATCAAAAACGCGATTGTATAACTTACGGCACGAAGTAGCACACATCGAGCACCATTCGACATAATATTTTTATTTGAAATTAATAAAAATCCCAGGGTTAACTTTTACCCTAAAACAATTTTATCTCCATGTAATAAGAAAGAAAAAGAATAAGAAAATATTATTTTTTCAAAAAAGACGGTACTAACTTTATGCACATGTTTTTCGTTCTATTCCCTTTTATGTTGGCTACGCGGTTCTGGCAAAACTAGCGAGTATCGTTGCAATGTAATCGAATCTAAAAGAATATGACGCAATCTGGGTCTATTCTCTTAGCTCTTGTTAAGATAATAGAAAAAATGCTCGAAACCTCACTCACTAAAGGCTCTCTCGTTCTGTTACAGATCGACCCGAAGGTAGCATTTCCTAGGAGAACACACCCAAAGGTGAGTGTGTCCAACAAAAAAATAATCTACTCATTGTTCACACACGATACAAATGATCTTGATTTGCTACTATATTGCGACTTTCTTATTTCGGACTTACGGCTTCTGACATATAACGTGTACGTATGATGCTGTATGTATTGTTAGTTATGACAATTACTCCCATCCCTTGTAGAAGTATAACACAGTGCCCTTATCCACTTTTAAGGAATTATCACTCTCTGTTAGCTTAAAAGTGGCTTAAAAGAGGTATGAGTAAGTATTTCACTAAAATACGTCTTTTATAGCGCCACTTTAACATTTTTCTGTTAGTGTCTTAAAAGAGAGGTATGTGGTGGTGTGGCCGGTGTTAATTGTTGTCTTTCAACGACTAAAAGACGTATTTTAGCGTTCAAAGAGAGGAATGAATAAGGGCCTTAATCAACATACCGATTGAGAGTTACACGGAATAAAATGTTCAAACCTTTACAGTGTTAGATCAAAAGCTTCGGAATAAATATAGATATAATTACGAAACCTAAGAGTAAAAGTTTAGAGCAATTGGTGAATCTAGAATTTATAACGGTGTAGAATTTCCATAAAATCCCAAGACTTCTTTGAAGAGAATAATGCGAAATCAATAGAGCTCTTGGTGGAGTTAGAAGACGAGGAGGATCAAGAGTGCCAGAAGGTTGCAGATTGATTCTTTTTTTTTACTGCGTATTCATGTTATTAGAGTGGCTTGAACGCTTTTGCCTTCGCAGACGCTTGTAACTTGAAACTCTCAACACTTGCAACGAGACAATTCCAACTCGCAAGAGTACAAAAATAATAAAATTTCTATTTGCAAACTACTCACATGTGCCCTTAAAGTGGAACTACTTTTATTTCCAAGCAACAAGGGATGCCCCCTCGGATACCCTGCAAAGAGACAAAGGACTATGTGTCGCAGGGCTAAATGCACATTAGGTCGAATGAACTTTCGGGAAGGAAAATGTTTCGCCGCAAAGTTCATTGAAATGTCAGTGAAGACGCAAGGCTGGAAGAGCACGTGGAGGAGGTGGTGGCGCCACTTTCCCTCTTTCCCTCAACCACAAGATACTTCCATCACTCTTGCACGCCCTCCCACCTCTCTCTCTCTCTCTCACTCTCTCTCTCTTTTCCAGGAGCCCGACATACATCGATAGTTTGACATAATTTCTGAATTCAGGGTCAGAAGGCAACTCCAGTTACCGATTCAGATAACGTTCTGTCGCTCTCTGGTTCCCTTCGAGTTCCCTTGTTTAGCTGACGTCGAGATGCTCGAATCTGCCGCGAAGAGATAATCTCGACGTGTACCGAGTTGCCCGTCAGAGGATCGGCAGAGATCCGGGTGAAATTATACTGGCGCCTCGCTGAAGAGAGGCAAACGGCTGTAGAGCGGACGAAGATAAGGGTTTTTGATACCGTCAAGGGCAGGAGAGTAGAACCCCCTGGTTCCCGCATGAGGATGCGGTGCCCAGCTGTCGCCCGATGCCCTACGGGGAAAGTAATCCTGGAGGATCTCCCATTTGCTACGTACCAATTCGTTAAGAAACGGTAGGATAGCTCGATTCGAATCGAAGGCAACTGCTCCACTGTTATAGGATTATTTAAATGTTTAAACCGATGCCTTATCGCAGAATTAACAGGAGAATTATTATTGCAATAACTCAACGTAAAACGTTTGACTATCGGGTTGATTAGCGTAACAAACATACACATACACGGGCACGCGTACGGACCAACTATCAACATTAGCGTCAGCATCAGCACGGGCTGTAGCAATATCACCAGCAGCTACGTATAATACCCACTTGTTACCGAGTAGAGCGATAGCTACACATACGAATATATGGGTAGGTAGGATATACGTAGGTAGCTGCTATGGATATACATAGGTGGGACATTATTCAGTGCGGGTTAGCAGAGGCGCGCGGGTTGTAGAGCGAGAGGGTACGAGGGAATCGCACCACGTCTCGCGTAACGAGCTGCCGGCTGGTTCCCCAGGGTCTTCAGTTCCTCCATTTCCTCGGACTCCTCTCCTCCCTTCGCTTCTTGCTATTACTCTCCCCAGTTCACCCTCTGCACTTGCACGCACAGAGCTATCACTCTCGTATTCTACCTCGTGCTGCTGCCCACGTCCGTTCCTTCAGCCGGCTATCCTCTCCGGTCTTCCTTGTGCCACCACTTACAGCGGGAAGTTACATTTGACTTGTCAAATGCCACCGTACGCAATCGTCCATGAGATTCCCAGTAATTCGGCTTGATTTAAGCAAATCGGGCTCATCGAGTAACTTGGCACTTCTACTCGAATCATAACGCAAGGCACGTTCGTACTCGTACGAGTAAATAACTCCATTTATGTTTTTCTTTTTTTTTTATCGATGGCATTCATTGACACCCCCGTGCTGGAACCATTCGGCAGGCTTTGAACTGATGAAAAACAATATCCCGTTCGAGTAAAATCTTCGTCTGACGTGAGTCGCAACGAACGTGCCTGAAATCGTGTCGAGAGAAAAGAAGAACGGACAAGCACGTTACAGGCAGCGAATCCATTTCCCCTTAATGCCGCTCTCTCAAAAGACCTGTTACGTTCCAGTTACTGTAGGAACGCTCAGAAGCAAACCTCCGAGCAAAGCTTGCAGTAAGCATTGCAGAAAAATCCCATGCATTTTATAGAAGGCGAGCTCATTCAGAACGTAAGCGTTGACACCGGCGTCAGTTCTAAGAGTCTCACTGCGAGGACACGCGAACTAACCTTGCGCGGGTAGACACTGGGCTGGTGCGGCTGCACGGTCTCTTCTCCCCCTTCTCCTTTTCCCATCTCCCTTCACGCCATTCGATTCCTCCTCCCCGTCTCGACGCTTCCGTGATAGCTACATGTATATCTTAGGCACGGCTCACCGCCAGTACCTAACGGTATTCCTAAAGAGTTTCTTAAGCCACGAGAGTCCTTGAGAGTCTGCGCCACTCATCATTTATTCAGGCTCACGTCGGGCAACTAGCGCTGCCTTCTTGTCGTGTTTCACTTGACACATTGTGCACGGAGGGCTGATTTGCAGCACGGCGAACCTAATGGAAGAGAAGCCAAGGTTCCTTGTATCTTCATACGAAGAGAGTGTCTCTCTTGTTTCTCTACCATGTTCTCCTCGCGGACAAGTATGTTGCCATATAGGGAGAATCAACTATAATGTCGATCGTCATTTTTTATTATATTATTTTATTATCTATTATATATTATTGCGTGTCTTGAGACCTTCGACACTTAAATTTTCAGTCATAACGACCTTTAGGTATTTTTATATTTGCTCGCTGACTCTTCGAATCTTAATGAAAATTCTCATAATTCTAATGTACTTGAGCGAAAACAGGGGAAAACCTTCTACCTGGTATTTCATATTTATGCTCCACTAAACGTTATCAGCCGGTCACTCGATCAACTGTTGTCTGAATATTCTAACGGGAAACCATCGAGCAGGTAATCTATTGTCCTGCTGGGGTGCAATAAATCGTAGCTTAATCTTCGGCAGAACTTTCGAAAGCGGGATAGGTTTTCCTGACTGAGAACTATTTGACCGAGTATTGCTCGGCAGAGCAACTCGTGTCCTGCTCTTCATGCCGTCAGTAGTTTTACTTTGCGTTCGACTCAAAGTTCGGCTTCCGAGACGGAAGCCTCAGATATGTTGCTGTATTCGGATAAGCTGAGCTCTCGCGTGATGAAGCAGCCCGTAAACTCTGGTGTCCCATCGTGTCACCGAAATGGCGCTTCGATAACCATGTGTACGTACTCGTACGCACGAAGGCCTTCTGCCTTCTATCTTTTACACATTCTATGATACATTATATCCCAGGTACTTGCCCCGTCGGCCGCCCCTTCCAGGGTGCTCCTTCAAAACAAAACGTGTCACGGTTGTATAATACCTGGAAGTTCTTTCAATTGTCACAGTCTCCTCGTTGTGGGAACCTCGTTGCTTTGACTTTGATGTTCTTCTCTTTGCGCATCAGCATCCACCATCTTACGTATCTTACAGTTCAGACGTCGCTCGCGTATGTCACAAGACGCACTGAATCTCCTCACTTGGGGCATTACAACAAATAATTCCTTCCTCCACTCCATTCTTGACCTGCGTCTTCATAACGATCCATGTCGGCGACGTACGTTTCCACTGTTTAACTTTGTAACTCGCCTACAATCTATAATCTACATCGCCTACGTGACCAACCTTACCAACCTTACCAACCTTACCAACCTTACCAATCTTAGCAACGCTACCAACGTTAAAGATACCCAACAGTCGCGTCTCTTATTTAAAGCTTTTAATCTTTCACATGCAACCTCTTTTCATCATCGCTTTCAGTCAGTGCGCTCTGTGTCGCGCGGTTAGAGTGAGGCTGCTCTTGTGTGCATCCCGCCTTCTCCCTCTCGCTCTCTCGCTCTCATGTTTCCCATTTACGCTTACTCCCCTATGCACCCTATGTTGCACCCGCGTCTCAGCAGCGCAGCACCGTGAATGCGCTTGGTAATTGCACGTTTAATATTTCAGTATTATTCCTGTTTAAGCAGCTAAAAATTTCGACGATTTTGCCCGCCGATTCTTCCGGTTCTTCCGGCTCCCCCGGCTTTTCCGGATACTTTGAAGATTCTTCATGATTCCCGATTCTCAGCAGATCCAATTAAAGCTCTCGCATATATTTTACATCTCTACATGAAAGGAATTCCAAAGTCTAATGTAAAATCCAATCTCGGCTGTCTCTATCGTATGCCAGGCCATCTCCCTTTACGGCTCTTAATAGAAAGCCTCAGGTTAATGGCATTGATTAATAGAATCGATATAAGTGTCACCGCCTTATCTCTTGAATAATTTTTCGAGGGACAGATTACTGTTTTGCGGTTGGTGTACGAGCCACGTGAAATCTATGTTCTCAGTATTAAGCGTTTAAGGACACGAACGAGCAAGGGCTCGACTCAGGGAAGAATGACGAGCTGATTATTTGAGTCATTTATAAAAATCGGACAATGCGACGATCGGCACAGATACATTGGGCACGCTCAATCCGTGAGAATTGAAGCCGTGCCATTTATCTGGCTCGATCGGCGATATTTATGCGGGGTATCGGTAACAATATGACACAGGGAATCACGAAATCACAACAGGATACATTGTACCCAGAAGGCCCGACCACCGACGCACACAACACGTTACTCGATATTATCCGAGAGCCCTATCACAATTTGACCCCATCTATCTAGCCATGAAGCAAGGAAACCAGCGATCCCCTCTGCCTCACCACACCACCGCCCAATCACCCCATATCCCTGCGCCATCCATCTAATCAGTAATTAGGATCGCTTGGCTCGTGCACCCTCCCTCGTGCGCCCTTACATGGGCATATCCTCGACTATCCTCTCTCACACCATGCCACAGTTCTTTCGCTGACTGACTCACTCATATTAATTACATAACGCGTACATTCTTGCTTCGATTCTTATGACAGTTATGACGTTACGACCTATCGAGCAACCTATCTATCAAAGTGAAGAATTAATTGAAGATTAAATACGATTCTCGAAATGTCCCAGACTATACTGCTTACGTAAGAGAATACACCTATATTCGTTCGATGGACAAAAGTAAGGAACCTCGAGAACTTGGTAGACACAGGTATTGCCATTCTGTCTTGTGGGAATATAATCAGTCACATTCTCTCGACTCCCTATGATCCACAGTATAATATTCTTACTCGTTCGAGAGAGAAATTAAATGGAAAATAGAATAAAATCGTGTAAAAAATTACATGCTGGTTATAACGGGGTGACGCGACCAACTGGCTATGAGTTATCCTCGTCACTTTAGCCGTCCTTAGAAAATCTTTTTTCGAAACATTAGCGAATTTCTGCAACTCTTAACTTTTATCCATAACCTTCTGATTCGTTCCATCTCGTAGGGAGTAAATAGGTGGTGGAGTCCTTCCGCCAGGAGATCCGTCATGTCGTGCGATTCTTCCGTCTTTTCGCGCTCTTCCAGCACCGCCATCTTCTTATTCGGATTTTATAAGTTTATAAGACTCTTTATGAAAATTGTGCGACGATCAATGAACGGGTGATAAGAGGATACGATTAAAAGTTTCTTTTCATTATTCTTTCAGTTGAATAAACACTACCGGGAGGCGAAGAGGAATTATAGTTATAGCTTCCGAATTTTAGAAGAATTTTTCAATGGCATTCTTTGGGTTACACCGAGTCTTGTCCTATCAATGAACTCTTATCCTCGACCACTCCTGCCCACTCTTCGATTACGTCTTCTGGTCGTAATCACCCGCCCCACCGCCCGCCACGGAGACGCCCAGATAAATTCTTCGGGGTCCGAAGCGATCCATGTCGATTATAAATTGCCATCCCATTCGCCCCGTTTTCCCTTTCATCCGATAAACGTCTCGACGGGGATCCACATACGCTCCAGCATCTCGCAGCGCCGAACCCGCAAATCCTATCTACACGGGAAAGTTACTTTCCTTTCTGTCTCTCTTTCTTCATTCACTTTTTCCCGCCTTTGCCTCGTATTCGACTCATCTCCTCCTTGGACTCTTCATCGGCGATTGCTATTCTCTACCTCCTCATTATCTATACATTCGCAATTTCGTTCGCATGCCAAGTACCTTTGCACTCTACTCTACGAAATAAGATTCCGATTGGGGGCATTAATTGAGCCGTGTGGAATTTCCCTTGGGTTCTCGCTGTAAGGCGAATGAGTTGGGAACGAACGAGAACGAGTGAGAGAGAGAGAGAGAGAGAGAGAGAGAGAAAAGTACACGTGCCTCGCGAGTGCCCTTGTCAAATGGGAGGCTTCAATATGTTCAATGTCAATGAATAGATTTTCGGAATATTTTGTAAAATATAATAATTCAAAAATGTTAACGTTATACGTGCACTAAGGACTGCTAGGAATGCAGGAAGTATGTCACGTCCTCGCGGCATTCAACTAGTTTGTATAATCACGCATACTGCAAGTATAGCTTATTTTTTCTTAATGTTATTTCGCCAGCAGCTTCCACGCGCAGTCCTTCGCTGCTCGCGTTCAGATGTAACAAAGATCAATCTGACACATATCAAGTTCAGACGAAATATAATCTTCCAGAGCGCTGAGCTATCAATGACTCAAGCGACCTCGAATGTCCAGGATGGATCGGTCGAAGATGCCTGAGAGGAGGAAGGGTGCACTTCTGTAGCAGCAAATCGAAATACGTTACCGTCACAGTAGCGCTCGATACCAGAGAGTTTCCAGAAAAATTATTTTGCATTGACTCAAAGAGAGCGTGCGCAATTATCAATCCAAGGACGAAACGATCGAGGAACAAGTAACGCGCTTGATATTCAGGTCTTTAGGGTATTGTCGTATTGAAGTGCGGATCGTTCTTTGATAATTCCACATTTTTTTCTTTTTTTGTTTCATCTTTTTCCCCCAAAATAGATAACTCAAATAGTCATCGTGGATTGGATAACCTCGATCAGACAGGTACGCAGATAGATACGTTGAATGAAATACAGCACTGCTGAGCCGCTAGGAACTCGAAGTCGGCCAGACAGATGACAATCTCCCGCTAGAGCGACGTTTACATAATCTTGACATTACTTGGTTGTCTCTCTCCTTTGGGGCTTGCCGAAGGGGTTGCCCCGGTTCAATGGGGAGGGCTGGCTGCATGCTCTCGGTCCAAGAATGGACGAACGAGAGAATACGAGAGTGACAGAGAAGTGACAACAAAAGCCTGGAAGGGATTAGGATACGTAAGTGAGGCGACTGCTCTGCAGCACGAAAACCGGAAGCTAGAAGCAGGTCGGTGAGACCTCCTGAAGCTGATTGATCTACTCTTGTTGAACCAAGACTTCCAAACTTCTGTCAGGAATTCGAATGAGCTGCCTATATCGATTTAACGAAACCCATCAGTCGCTTGGTGTACTTGAATCACTGAGACTGAATTCTCTTGAACTGCACCTCGGTGTGCTTTCCTTTGTGGACGCGCGCAACGTAGCTTCACGAAGAATCTGAGAAATAATGCGCTGTGAGTGTCATTGGCTCAAACGGTAGAAACGATTCCTTCAATCTCAGAAAGAAAAATGTTACCGTATTTCTGAAATTTATAATTCATGTCGCTTTGTTGCACGCACTGTTTTCACGAGGTAAGCCCGTCGCTCACGCAAGTCGGTACTACGGAATTTAACTGCGCATACACTTGTTAGATCTTCATTTCCCTTTGCTTCGCATTTCATTTGCTCTTATTATTATTTTTTTTTTTTCATTCGTTATTAAGCTCCCTAGAGACTCGTGCAATCATTTCGCCCCGTAGTTTTTCACCGGAGAGTATCGAAAACTCCTTTCTTGAAATTACCATAATTTATGTATTGACAGAACGAAAACAAGAAAAAGTTCAGCAAGTGACACGTGACTTTTCATAAAATCACTGAAATATATGTTAAAAGAAGAAAATTTAATACATTGACGTACAAAAACATGCGCATGCACTCGTGTTCTAACACAAATTTTATGCAGAATTAAGTGTTCTTTGCTACAGATTTCATATTTTTTAGTTTATCAAAAAAAAAAAAAAAAAAAGATGCTTTACCCGTGGAATAACTACAATCATCCGTACTTCTTCAAGCCTATGAATTCTCTTTATCTTGCGTTTCTGGTCGTTCGATATTTCATAACGCTTCCCACCCCATGCGCGGGGCTTTACAAATTAAAAATCAGCAATTAACGCAATAGACAAACGACTGCCGAGTGGCTGAAGTAGAGCCCGGCCTTCGCTCCAGGCCGAGCAAGAGATGAACCGGGCACGAGGGTGGCGGAGTTGCGAGGAGCACGAAGAGGGATCCTCCAGGGATGGGATGCGGAGTAGCTGAGGTGGCTCCAAGTGGTCTGATTCTGAGCTCATCAAGATAATGCAGCTGGGATTATCTGACAGCCGAGCGCTGAAATGGAGTCGCAACGGGGGCACGTTTCCAGCCAGGTGCTTCGTGCATTGCTATTAATTCATTGTTTTATTGAAACTCTCAAAGGAGTAGCAATGGCACAAAGTTGCTTGTCCGTTTTTGGACTCAAAGAGATATGCACGTGAGTTCCGGCTCCCGTCCTTTTTTCCTCTCCCCGCCATAAGCGCGAACACTTGATACTTATACTCTTTGGACTTTTTGCGCCCTTTCCCAGAATAGCGACAGACCGGATCGGCATCGTTACTCGTAGATGAAGAAATTCTCGGCTCAAGTCGGATTGATAGTATACATCAGCACTTGGCAAAGACTTCTCCGTGGTGCGTTAAAGTTTACATCAGATCCGGAGCGCATTAAGAGCAGATACTTTGAGACTTCGACAAGAGAAATAAGAGTAGCCGACTAGCGGGCAGAATGCACATAAACATCTCCCTAAAATAGAGAAAATATTGCAAAACTAAGAAACGAGCTCTATAATCTCGGATATAATACGAGTGCAGTGCTTCCTGTGATTTCGATGCTGTAAGCGAAATAAGAAATCCACCTCCCGAGTCCTGCTGCTTGCATTGATTCCATAATTACTTGGATATTTATGGTTGCAGGTAGTTGGGTTCCTTCTTTTTCACCTTGCGCTCTTTCCCCATTCATTTCCCCAGTCTTTCGTTGTCCATTTTGACACTTATTGATCCTTCTTCACTCTATTGCTCTTATCCTCAGCTATCAGGCATTGTGCTCTCGCCGGAAAGACGAAAAAGATAATAATACAGTACCTATAACGGTGCCAATAAGGCTTGATTATGCCTTTCCGGTCTCCCAGTCTCTATACTCACTCTTTTAATCCGTTAATCCACATTATATTGATAGGATATTGGCTCTTATCCTTCTTATTCTCTTGTCCTCTCCATCTTGTCCCTTTCATTTAATTTCATCACCATACGGAAGCAGAAATACGCGTGGAGTGTTAGCTCGCTATAGCAGAAATTCGCAAGGAGAGGCCCCGAAGGTATGAAAAAAAATAGTGACGGATCCGAAAGTAAGTGGAGATATCGTTCACGGGATTCTTTTCGAAAAGTTTAGCGGAAAACGATAGAATCCTGTGAAACCTGAGTATCGAAGAAACGAACGGAAGAAAAAACGAGGAACCCGTAGCCCATGGCAACGTCAACACCGTTCTACCAACTGAAGGGGCACGAAGAGACCAGCACTAGGCTACTGTTCCCCATTCGGGTGGCTGCGGCGGTTGGTGGGTTCGCGCAAACAGAAAATACGCCGTTATGGGTGTAAAGTTAGATTTTCTCGTACAAACAGGTTTCCCTACTTCCTCGGAGCCGTCGCGACGTCAAGCTAGCGCTGCCTGGTATCACTGGTATCACTGGTTTCCGGAAGCATTGGCTCCTTTTCTAGAGTCTGTGACGTTCGGGGCAAGGAGCAACAAACTTTTTCAGCTTCCGGACTTTTCGCGAACTCCTTCATCACGTGGTTCTCGATCGATTCCTTGATCTTCCTCTGCACCCTCGAATACGCCATGAAAGATCAAGAAAAAAAATTCAACGGCTTATATAGAGAATTGCTTGACGGTCGGCTTTATCGAGAATCTCTGTATTATCGGGGGGTTAGCCTCGTCGATTCCTAATTGACACGCTGCTGCTGTCCGATGAGCTTATCTATTTCCCTTAGGTTGGCCCAATGCGTTAACGTACGCGTCATTACACGCTGTGCCATGCAATGCATCGTGGTGCAGCTGTGTGCCTGGTATACCAGATGCAACATTCGAGAGCTTGTCGCGTCGTAAGACTTGGCTCTTCCCGCCAAGTTCATTCACACAGTCAGCCAGCCTCCTCCTCCTCTGGATCGAAGCCAAACGTTGAGTGAGCGAATGGTTACAGAGATTCAAGCGCCATGCTTGCCATCTCCGCCCGCTGAAACAACCAGGCTATAAGGTTTGCCGACGGAATGGAGATCGTTCTCTAAGGAGGTCACAGATCGCGCGACCCTCTTTTGCAATATTGTGCGAGAAATTTTCGGGTGTGGAGGGGGGGGGGGGAGAGAGAGAGAGAGAGAAGATGGTTGGTCAATGCCGTTTCCCGAAATCTGCTGACATGCGGAGCCCGGGAGAATCATTGGTCATGTGAATCGGAAGTCGACCACGCTACCGTCAACGCTCAGGCGAACGTACAGGTTGTAATTGGTGATGCTTGCAAAACGAGATGCGAATCACAATTCCTACGCTCGGAGTTTCCAACGCTATATTCACTATTTGAGTAAGATCGGTCTCTGAGAAAATCTTTGTGAATAAGCAGGAGGAAAAAGAGATACGCGCTAAGCACTTCCCATAGTATTGGATCATGGCCAACAAGCTCTGCTGCTCAATGAAACCTTTCTAGGTTGAGCTAGCCATCCCGTCAACCCTCCTACCATCTAATATCCTTATTTGCTTCCTTCGTTTGGATTCGGTATCGAAATACATTCAGACGAGTACTAGCCTCCAGACAACCCCTTCTTCGTAGGCAATCGATAGTATTCGAACGTTATCGTGACAGTTTCAGCTGCTTTCAGTTTCACGATTCATGATTTTTAATTCACAGTTTTCAACTGTCCGTTATTCTATAAAAATTAAAATGAAATACTTTCAAGAATACAACTTTCTGTTATTGTTTAAGGATTTCTTGTATTTCATGAAATTCAGCCTAATTTGGGTCAACCCACCAACCCACCCCTCACGATAGTCTGAAGGACTACTCGGTCTGTCGAGGGAGCGGACTGCTTCGTTGGCATTAAGTATTCCCCCGTTAGGTCAGGCGTCCTACCTCGGCGCGGTACGGAACGTCGGTCGATGGTGGTTCGCGCGGGCGAGCATCGCGGCGCTACCCACCACCACCAGTGCACCCCCCCCCCCCCCCACGAGTCGCTTCTAACCCTCTGAGCTTCGCAGGAGGAGGTGCGCACGCCAAGCGCCTGCGTTCCGGTTGAACGTCGAGCGAGTGGGGATTCGGCCTGCTGCTCTCTCCACCACTACTGTATCACCTCGGTGCTACTGCTTAAGCGGCCAAACTGCCCGGGCTTCTACGTTTCTCCCATTCCGTTCTCGGCATCGTAGCGCGCAGCATTACCAACCACGAGTACCTGCATACCAGTGCTCACTCACGATAATCCTTATTCGTACGCACGAACCACACACACACGTACACACACGCACACACACGCACACGAAACATAGAGATACGTAACCATACCTACGCGCGCGCGTGCGCGTATCGACATAGGCGCGTGCGCGTGCGCGCACACGTCACAGCGCGTATATATTCACGCGACGAACGCACATACACGTACAAGATACATGCGTTTACGCGTGCGTGACGCAACGTTATCACCGATTAATAATATACATACACAGACACACGCACATTGAGAGAGGCAGAGAGAGAGAGAGAGAGAGAGAGAGAGAGAGAGAGAAGAGAGGGGGGGGGGGGAGAATCACGCGTGCATCGGCAATACAGCAGCAAGCTTCGAAGCTTGATATACGCTCAGACGTAAGATCAGGAGCATTCTTGCTTTCTGATCTCTCATTCTCCCTTCTTTCTCCTACTCATCAAATTGTGCTTCAGGACTTTTTTTTTCTCTATATCTCTCTCAGCTTTTTGATGCTCTGTGAAATATGCATTGTACTTGGAGCGTCACTAATTTGACGTAAAGTCACAACTCAGCCGTAGTCATAAACAGGTCTAGGAAAGTCAGTTAAGCAGGTGGAGTGGCAGTGAGAGGCTAGTGAGGTGCTGAAGAAATAGTGAAATAGTGAATAACTGCGACTTGGTGGATGAAGGGGAGGATACAATGAAAAGTTTTCTTGCCTGACGAATATCCTTCATCGAAGACGCGGTAACAATATACTACAGTAGCCGGATTTGTCAACTTATGGGTTGAAACTTGGGAACACTTGTGTTATTGCGATTTCGCGAGTTACGTGAAATCCTCCGACTGTGCATTCAACAAATAGTGCAAGAGTTGTATGATTACAGCAAGTCCGTGACAAAGGTGTGTAGAGTGCGCAGAGTGGGTAGAGTGGTGTGTACAAAGTGCGAAAGCACCCATCAAGGACGTTGCTTACGCACGTGCTTCTTGCTCACTGAATTTTCTCAAACTCTCAAAATCGGTTCATTTTAATTTGTCTGTTTTACTATTGACATTATCTTGGCCATCTTGGTCATCGAGCCTCTTTTTGTCTATTCAAGTGATTTCCCAAAAAATATCTACAAGACAGCCCTTACCTCGTTCATCGCGCTTCCTTCGATTGCTTCCGTCAAGGTAGACTTATTTTGTTTTTTATAAATATATACCTGCCACCCCATCTTACCTTATTCTCCGTTATTTGGATCATGAGATCTATGAGAATCGTATCTTTAAAATGTTTTCATTTGTGGGTATAATGTAAAAGAAGGAAGAAAACGGCGTGCAATAATGTGTTGTAATCGCGGGAACCGAAAAACCTCTGCTAAACCTTTCGCAGTACCGAGCAACTGTCCAAGGGCAGAAGTAGTAGTCGTTATTCTCTCGTGCGAGGAAATTCTCAAGGAAAATTTAATCGAAGGACGAAGTTAACTTCAGAACCCATTACACCAAGAGATACTAATAGTACGAAGTACGAAGAGCGTCAACCTTGGGGGACTTTGTGCATCACTCGCTAGTACCACTGGGCACAGTGGACACGGGATAAAATTATTATATGTATACCGCAAGTGACTTATATGTTTCAAGTTCTCGAAGCTACTGATGTGTCGTTTCCCGAATAACACATGGAATAGGGGAAGGTTTTCCCTACTTCCTCGGTGCCTCTGCTTATGTATGGTTATGTATATAAATTGAAGATTTAGCACTTTAATTTTCTATATTCTGAGAGAAGACCACCACCTACATCCGACTGATTGGCTTCTGTCTCGGATTGGAAAATCAAGGGAAGAAGCCGGGGTGGGGGGGGGGGGGGCGGGGGGGTGATACGCCGGACGCGGCACCCATTTTCTTCTAAGATCCATCGATCCGAGATACGATTTGATAGCTATTGTATAAAGAACACTAAGCCAGTCATCGCTAAAGTTGCTCGGGAGTTACTTCCTCCGAATATCCGATTTCCAGACCCAGTCTCCGCCCATGCCTTTATCTCTACCTTCAAATATCGACCCTCAAACCCTCCGATCCCTCGCGCGACAACGTGAAAACGTCATGTCTAGCAATATGCATTCTCATATTTTAAGAGAAGCTCAATAGGCTGCTACTGAAATCCACTAATCAATAGATGAGTAAAGTTGTCACCGTCAATAATGCAGTTATGGTGTATGTAATTGTCGTCTGAATATCTTACAAGTTTCTTCGGAAGCATAGTGCTTCACTGCTGCGGTCTGATGCTTGCTGAGGTGCGCTCCTCTGGTGTGCTTTTTTTACTTTTTGCTGTTCGCTATCCAGAGAATAAGATGAAGCGAAACGAGAAATTCTTCGAAGGACGGAGAGATCCGGAAAACTTCTGTGTTGTTGGCAGTTCTGCATCACACAGCTGTTTCTTCCTGATCGTTACGAGAATCTCACATTTCGACACATTGGATATCGTTGCCACGCACGCCCCGCCGATCTTTCATCGCCAATTCTATGCCAATTCAGTTCGTTACATCTTCGTTTTTTGTCTCCCGACTGTGTCTCATTAACGAATAACAATCGTGCAGTAGTCGATTGTAAGACATTGGCAGATCATGCGGACGGATGCAACGCGTGGCTATCAGGGATGAAGGGGGAGGGGGGGGGGGGGGGGTAATCACGCCGGGTGTCAAAGCGCGCGCGCGTGCCTACGCTGCAATAGCGCTCATTGCATTAATGCATTTTCACGACAGGTCGTTACCATCAGAGTTAGAACTTTATTGCAAGACTGTGCTTATTCTGTGCTTTTGTTGCAGATGGTGACGCGTACAAAGAAGATATTCGTCGGTGGACTCTCTGCTCCAACTACACTAGAGGACGTTAAAAATTATTTTGAACAGTTCGGCCCGGTGAGTTTTCACAATCAATACCTAATTCTTTCGATTGCACGAACAAATTAAAAATACACCTCTTGCCTTTCATATTGGTAAACTTAACGGCGTTAATGGAAATACATAGTTTTATATTCGCTTATAATTCAATGAAAATGATGATTCTTCAGACTTTGTCTACTTACCTGATAGCGACTTTCAAGGATTCAGTCTAAAAGTCTACTTGCAGTGCGAAACTGAATTGCAAAGGATTCAATTTTCGCAATAGAGAATCTTGATTTGGTCGGGGACCATCATACCCTGTTTACCCCTTGCTCTATAAGTAATGAATTGCACTGGCTCCTTCTCACTTATCTTTTAAGCGTCCCCCCTCATCGATTCTCTCCTGTATTACGTAATACAACGTCGATTCTCCTCGTGTCCTCGTTCGTCGTTCTTGCCGTTGTCGAATAAATAAATTTAACACCGCTTTACTACAGCTTGTCACATGGCAAATTGCTCCAGGAGGATAAACTCTCGTGCTCTCACAGCTATTTAAAAGAATGCCAGTACGAATTTAGGTAATTTGAAACCCCGCGCTTTTGTTTAACCTAGCCTTTCATTGTGACATCGGTCGGTTTCTTATTCTCTTATTCTCCTCCTGCTTTCATCTCGCAGGCAGGATTCTCGAGGCGCGGCAGAGCCTCAGAGAGAGAGAGAGAGAGAGAGAGAGAGAGAGAGAGAGAGAGAGAGAGAGAGAGAGAGAGAGAGAGAGAGAGAGAGCGCCGGCTGTAAGTCGCAACTGAAACGGAATGTCTGAAGAATTTGTTGAAAATTTCAAAGAGGACAGAGCAGCCGTAACTATTGACCATCAGTAATCCTTTTAATGGAGCGATAACTTATAAAATAAAAATAAATAAGTACGGGGTGTACAGTGATGTGTGATGGTGAGCGGCAGATCAAGCAGCCCAAGACGTCGTTAAAGTTGTTCATTCGCAGCTTAAAGAGGGGCTGAAGGACGGTGTTACGTTATGGAAATTCCGGCGCGAATGAACACGCTGAACTGGCTCTTGCCTGCACGGTGGACCAAATTTATGAAGGTCCTTTATTCCAGCACTTAGGGAGTCGACTTAAGTTTAAGCAATTTATTAATTTCAGCGTATTTCGGGACTGCGCGGTGCCAAGCGACTAACCTAATCTAAACCAACCCAACCTTATCTAACCTAACCGGCAACCAGTGGCTGTCTGCTGACAATTTATTAATTCGATATTAACGGCGTGCTAAGCGAGTACGAGGCAACCCCGAGGAAGTTGCAGGTCATTGATTAGTAGGTATACGAAAAAGACGCATAAGGCAAAACGCCAGACTTCAGGCGACAAACGACAGTACTCCGAGACGAAGAGAATGAAGCGTAGGGGGACTTTGAGAAATATCAATTCGAAATCAAACTGAATCCAATCCAAAAATACATGTCCACACGTTAACTTGAACTCGAAAAGTGCATTGTTCCATGTCACGCGTCTCCCGTCTCCCGTCTCCTGCCTCCCGCCTTTCCTCTTTTCGTTTCCGATCCGTGCGATCTTCACTACCCGCCTAACACTTTTCTCCGGTTGTGAGTGTATGTATATAATGTACAAGGAGAAAAGTGAAACATTGCTCGGCACGAGGTCAGCTTCCTTCGGAGTGCAGGCCTCTCCTCATGGAGCCACACGATGTCACCGCCTCTTTCTCTGTAGGGCTTCAAGGGCTCTAAAAGACGTTCTTGCCTCGTGGAAGTCACGCTTGCTTGTGTCACAGCTTTTGTCTGACGTCTGACTGCGCTGTAAGCATCATTAGTGTTTCTGCGGTAATGAGCGCACCAATCACCGACAGTTTCTCACACAATGCCGAGCAATGCGCGCGGCGCGCGCGTGCGAGCCAGAGAGAGAGAGAGAGAGAGAGGGAGAAAAAGTAGAGTGTGTTCACGTGGGCAAGTCGTTGCTGACAAGTTGGCAATCGGAGAGACGGACACGGCATTTCACTCGTAGCCTATGTCTTTCGTTGTCCTAGATCAGTATAAGAGACATTGAAAGTTTCTGGTGCACGATACAATGAATGGTCGCTGGAAAATGAGATAATCATAAGAATTTGATCTGACATTCGACAAAAATTCGCGTTTCAATGGGAATTCGACTCGGATATTTGTTGTGCTACTGTCTTTCTCTCTCTCTCTCTCTCTCTCTCTCTCTCTCTCTCTCTCTCTCTCTCTCTCTCTCTCTCTCTCTCTCTCTCT
>JAYRCB010000601.1:30058-41961 GCA_036026315.1 Trachelus stipa | reverse complement strand
AGAGTCGCTTGTAGTTAAAAGTCACTAAGAAAAAATTTAAAAGCGCGCTATTAGCACTAAAAGCGAGTTCTGAATACCGGGCTTGAGATTTCTAGCGACTGATTGATACTCGCACCGTCTCGACGTGAGACTCAATGACACAGGCGGTATCTGCGGGAGATTTTAAATTATTATCAAGCATTAATCGACGATGCATCGTTAGTGCACAAGAATAGAATAGAATAGAAGAAAAATATTTAAAGAACAGAGCAGCGATAGTACCGTCGCGCGTAACTCTTTCGAATCTCTCGAGTGAATGGCACATAAGCGAAAGGGGATCGATTTTCCTGGCATCGTCTACTCTGCTGTCCTGGACAGTGACAAATGAAAGCGAGCACCTTTCAACGTGCTCTTCTATTCGTCTGCATCCTCTTTGCTTATTCCTTCACTCTCTTCGTTCCACTTGCTCCCTTTACTCTCTTTGTCTCCTCCTGCTTCCGTCGCACGTATCTTCTTATTTCAACGTCTTCCACCTTCAGCTCCATCAATTTTTTTTCTTCAGATTCTCGTAAACTTACCTAATCCACCGTGGAGGTCGAGTCGGATAATCGATTACATCTATTCCACCTCACGGATTCAATGGTGCAATTAATTTAATTGCTGCTAATTATGTATGCAGGTAAAAAAAAATTCTCTTGTCGGCAAGCCAAGTTCAGTTAGTTGGCAACACCGTTTGATTATGAATTTTTATAATGAATCTCTATACCCCTTCAAAAGAATTCTACACTATTATGTTGATCAAAAGCATCTAATCCGCCTGCCACTTGTTATTTTTCACATCTTTCGCGATCACCGTCAGCGGCATCGCCACCATTCGTAGAATCCCAGCGGTGATATCGAGAGTTGGGGAGCGGAGGGCGGGTGTAACTTAAAAACAGCTACCGTCTTGCGAAACCTCACTTCCTACCATTGATTAATCAAAGTTAGGCACGTCGAGAGACACTTTACCTCTTCCTCCATTTCCTCCTTTATTCGGGATATATCCTCTTTATCCCCTACCCACCACGTTATCCCTGTCGTCAGGCCGATCGCTCATCAACATTATTATCGTTACGAAAGTGCACTCACTGGCTTTGTCTTCGTTGCACGGTACTTTGCGACGTCAATAAACAACAAGACAATTCGATACATATTAATTATAAGTGCATACATGCGTGTACACGTGCTAACAGCACAAAGCAAGAATTCAACTCCTTTATTGTACGTGTAGGTACTCAATATTCTTCTCGATGATTAATTGAATAAAAGGTAAACATATCGGAGGAAATTAGGCCGATACATTTGTCGATGGCTAGGTACTGTTTCCATTCCCAAAGTAGTCGATGATCCTCCCGGCGAAATTGAAATAATCCTAGTAAATCACTATATATGCTAATCCTAGAATTACCAGCAGTTTCCCTGAAAAGCCAGGGCTTATTTATTTTTCCATTACGCCGTCACACCGTCGCCACGTTGCTGCCGCCTCATCTCATCCTTACTTCTTGATTGTGGCTTTTCATTCGCATTTTTATTATTATGACTTTATGACGATCCTTCGCCGTGACGTTATTTTATATTAGTGTCAGATTCGTTATCAATGAGAATTGTCTCTTCGGTACAAATTTTTCGGTAATTCTACGCAATCAGAATGCACAGATATTTGAACAATAATACAACAATGGAATGCTAGTTTTAGACTCTCGCTTTGAACTGATGAATACTCCTTTTGTGCTCGTTAAATAATAGAAAATCATACATATATCGAAGATTAGATCTTATTTAGCGCCAAACAGATGATCGAAAACTTAGGGCAACTGTTTGGGCAACAGTGTCAGAAGAGAAAGATTCTCGTGGATGGGACGAGAGTCGTCGATAGCAAGAGATGCGCAGCGCTGCTGCTACGAGACTCTCTTTCACTGCGCTAACACACCGACAATAAGACACTAAGAATAAGATGGGACGAGAAGCGCGTCCCTTGGGTCCCGCCCCCCCCCCTCTCCCACCAACGGCGGCGCGAGGGTGCTACCGCTGGAAACATGAGACGCCATGCACCCTCAGACGCCTTGTTACCAGAGTCCTCGACGCAAGGCGAGGCCGTTATTTCTAGACACGTCTCATTTAATTAGGCTACTACCGAGGAAACTGTTAGTCAAGCAGATATTACTTTTTACGCTATGAGGGAGGGTGGTGGGGCTGAGACCTGTACTTATCCACGAACTATCGTGCGCTGCACACTGCTGAGAGTAAGAGCCGCACGCGTACCAAGGAAAACTGTGAAGCAAATTGAACTGCAACGTTGCGCCAGTCAAACCGAGTTGGAAATTTGCCAATATAAAACGGAATGAAGTCTCTTTCACGGTCTCCTGGTATTCATTGCTGGTGAATTCGTATCTTGCAGTCGGCTATTGTAACGTGTCGTCTTCGAAAAGCAGTATGCTTTCAATTTTTGTACGTGCACGCGTCTGACATTACCGTAAGATTACCCGTTGAAGTTTTCAAGTTGAAGATTCAAAAATTGGTAGGCGTTAACGTATTTCACGGACTGTCAGTTCGACATTATCATTTTAAGATCCGTTTAGCTTCTCGATTTCGTGTTCCGAATGTCACTCTCTAATTAGTCGTATTACAATCGAAGCTGAAAACTGTGGCGCGCAGCATGTAATTCGTTAAAATTCCGTCCCGTTGCTGCAGAGCGATGTAGAAATGGGGTGGGCGTCCTAGGTACCAAACAGAGGGTGGCGGGTGGCCCTTGACACGTCATCGCAGTAACGAAGTAGTGACGTACATGCCAGGACACTTAATTAATTCTGATTAACCCATAATCACGTAGTGGTTTCGCGGAGGCAGCCGAGGTACCGGAGCCGCATCCAATTTGTGCCAGAGACTATTAATTTAAGTCGGCTACCACGAGTGGGTTAAGTATAGTCCTCGCACGACAATGCTCCGCCGCATTTCTCTTTATCTTTTGGAGCGTTTCAATAAATAACTCAAACTCACGTCTTCCCTCTTGAAGGGCTTCGATAATGGAATGTTCCAGTCTTACGTAGTGTGTGTTCCAATCAATCCAATCAACACTGTTATATTTATAGTACTTTATAACGTGGGAGACTCTTTTACTCGCTGAAAGGTAAACGCAGGGATATCAGAAGCCGCGGTCGTCAGAGGAGCATCACGGATAGCAACGCCTTCGCGAATTCTATACGGCCCGTATTTGCACGGAGATCGACGTGTAGTTAGAGACGCATCCTCGACACGTATACGAGTTAATGGTTATTTATTTTCTCTATTCTCTCGTTATGTGCGTTATGTGTGGCGTGATACCGGATCATGGTTCAGTGATAAGCCGATAAGACTATTCCTTTCTATAAGTATTATATATTACATTGTCACACGCTATGTTATTCCATAGGTAGATTCAGCCGAATCAGCAGGCTGCTCGAGACCAGAGAGACCACGACTTTTTACTTCGAGTAGTTACTCTAGACTATTGTATACCAGGCAGTAGTAGAACCGTCGAACTCGTAGATATCTCCGTGTGACAATGATTCCTCTCCAATCGCAACTTCTTCATTCTACTTGACAAGTAATATTCTCTTCTTCGTTTAATTAAGTTTAATGAAAAAAAGTCTTCTCCCCGACTGCTTCTCAATACTTTCTTAACAAGACGACAACGAAGCTGCTGCTACACGGGTTAAGATTTTTCATACGTGAAAAGTCATTCTACAGTCTCTCTAGTCATACCAAGAGACGTACGTGTGTACCATGTTTCAACACGATTTTCTATAGTGTGGATAATTTACGCATTCGTGAAAGATCAACAAGAGAATGATGCACGGCTTGATTAGCGAAAGGAAGCTTTATTCACCTGAACATTGGCGAGACATTTGATGTCGATAAGTAGTAAGATTGACTAAAACACAGCAGCGAGTGGAGGAAGAAGAAGAAGAAGAAGAAGAAGTGGAGGAGGAGGGAGGAGGTGGGAGGAGACCAAGTTATAGTAATGAAACGAGAACGGAATCAACAAAGTGTCCCGGGAGAACAAGTAGTCAGAGTGGCGGTGAAGTCGAGCAAAGAACTTTTCTATCAACGACTCGCAACACAATTAAAAAGATTGCGCAACTTTCATCGAAGTAATTCGCGGGCCGACGTTGTCATTGCGTTTGTCTTCCAATCAACGAATGGTATTCCCCTCTTTTTCCCTCTACCTCTTCTCTCAGCACCTTTCCACTAAACTATTGTCATACGATGTTTTTCTCCGAGCGTAGACGTAGACACCCTCTCTATATGCTTTTTCACTAGCGATGAAAGCTCTTTCATTATCTCTGATGGATCACCGAAGAAAAGCGTAAAGGCCAGATTGACTGAAAGAAGGTAAGAAGGAAAGAATGAAAGAATGAAAAAGAAAAAGAAGAGGTTAGAGAGCTAATTTTGCAAGAAAAGAGATACGTAAATATTCTAATTTACCAATGAGCGACGACAGCCTTTACAATCGGACGACGTCCCCGCGAAAGCAGAATAACGCTATTATGAAACCTCCAAAGCTCCGGGAATGCAGCCCTCTAACTGTAAAAGAGTAAAACACTTTGGAGGTTGGCTCGAACTCTTGACTGGACTAGATTCGGGCACTGTAACGGGCCAGAGATCCAGTAAAATGAAGCGATACATGCAACGCTGCTGGCACACGAAAATCTAACAAACTAGCCCAGTCACCTTTAAACAATTGCAAAAAATTACATATGAGCCGAATTTACCTCGATAAGTAGAAATTTTTTTCCGCGTGAGCTTATTTAGTTTCACACTAACTCGCGACTGGCCAACCTGTTAATAGCGCAGTGGCATTAAGAGCTACAATAGCATATTGTCACGATTCTCGTTAAACGAAGGGATCGTGGCAAATTCGTAAGAGGTAGGCATCTTGACGCGCGATGCGTGTCTCCGTATTCTTTTTCCCGATCCACGATAACAGCCACCTACGTCAAGAGTCCACGTGTCTCGCAATCGGTAGAAACGAACGGGACTGACTGAATGCACGCAAATCCATTCGCTAGTAGCTCCCTCAAATATCAGCTGATCGATCGGAGGGAGCCGCGTCGGTCGGGGTCACGTTATCAGTGATTACGGTGCGTGGGGAGAAGGGCAAGTTGCTTGCTGCCATCTGCATAAGAATTAACGACGAGCTATAACAATAGTGCGAGACGAAGAAGCGTGTCATGTCATAGCGAGAACGTGAGGCGTGAACGAAGAAACCAAATACAATTATAACAACGTTAAAGACGTAGCTCCGCACCTCTCTGTATCCTGCACAGACCCCTCCCCCAACTGACGATACCCACACGACAATGCAACGTAATATGATATAACATAGCATTACGTAAGAGAATCCAACACTTTGCGCTACACTCGTTTTTTGGGACAATGATGTAGGATACGTTCAGGTGTATCTCGTTAGCTCACGACAATGTACATTACATAATAGAGTACGTGCCTCCGTACACCTGGATAATACTGCTTAATTGGTAACTGCCCCACTCCATCCCTCCTTCGCCCTCCCTGTTACGTTAGCTAGTCAATGACTTGGCTGCAGTAAAGTTTTCGTTTAAATTGTGAAAAGATGCAGACACACTTGTCATATAAAACATATAGGAGTTAGAAAAATGCCCGGGTTGACCTGCGGAGCAGCACGCAGGGGTTGTCGAGCTGTACGGCGATGTACGAGTGTGCACTGTGCCTGGCACCAGGCACACTCTGCCACGCTCTGGCACATTGTGCCACCAGCCACCAGCCACCAGCCACCAGCCACCAGGAGGTGGAGATTTGTAACGCGCGATGCTAGGTCATATTCTTGTCTCGGGACACTCTGTCCCTAGAAATGCGACTCTGACGATTGTGCGGTACAAGCACGCACGTCTATAAAAATCTCGTAACACACATTCTGGAGACACAGCACGATGATGAATTCAGAGGAAGATATGTGTTCGACGTTTACATATTATTCGCAACTATATTCAAACTGAACGGTATAGACAGCATCTATGCACTCGTCCGTTTAAGGCCTCGAATTTTATGTTTACCCTTAATTATTTCTTTCTCTTTGTCTTCTTTATCTTATAAAGGTGCCTCGTTGCACCTTCATAGGGTTAAGCATTTGAGGTACAATGTATCGCGTGCCATAGCGATATAACACTATTTTCTAAGCCACCAAGATTACATTCTTACAATTAGGAGAAGTGTTGCTTGTAGCAACCGCGCTGTAGTAAAGACAATAATGGCCCCGCAGTAGATACCCATACGTCGATGACGTATCTCGACATTTAATTGTCTCATTTGTGTTTCAGATTGAGGATGCCATGCTCATGTTTGACAAGCAAACAAATAGACATCGAGGTAAGAGATCGAGTTTTCTTGGTATTCTTCTATACCATCGGTGTGATTATTATTATTATTTTTGGGGGGCTAGCCACCACGTGTCACTTATATTTATCCCGCGAGCCTAAGGAGCTTAACTAGTTCAATGAGAAATACAATATTGATATTTTTATCTTCACGCCACTGTTCCATGCAGGGTGGATGAATCGGAGGAATGTGAAAAGTGCAATACTATAATAAGATCGATCGGGGTAATATTGTATTTCAACTGAAGCAAGATGATAGTACATTTTGTGTCCACCGTAGTTGTTGGCCGACTCTGTCTCGCACATTTTCGGACTGTTCTTGGTTCGATCACGTGAAAAATTTGTTGTCGTATCAAAAACTTATGTCGCAGGTAAACCCTCGTAAATATAACTTTTGGGTGTAGCCTTCCCGAGTCTCTCGATCGCTTATTTTTACTTCCGAGTCTCTCGAGTTTACCAGCCCCCCTCCCCCCGCCCCACCCCCTTATTCACTATTCCTAGAGTGTTGTAGTTTCACTTGTTTAACAGGCAGCCTGCAAAAAGAATATATGTATATCCCTTAATCTAAGTATTGCCGGCAGCAATAACGCAAACAGGCGGCAGCTCCTTAAATTAAATTCGTTTAATAATTTACGAACGGTCGGTTGGGGTTCCCTGAGGCTACCTGTCAGGGTGTAGCTACTTGCTAAGGGAATAATAGTGAATGAGCGATTTGGCGAGCGAGAGAGGAAAAGTCGAAGAGGAGGAAGCGAGGATGGAGGCCCGTTAAGTTTGAGTTAGGGAACAATAAATAGTCATTAACGGATGAAACACTGTATCGTTGGTGGTGGTACTGGGAAGGGTGATTGTTGGCCAGCAGTTGCCACATAGATGGATGTTTGCATTTATGCGTGTCCTAAGAATATCGCAAACGACAGAATAGACGGAGAGAGATAACGTAATGCTTTTTAATCTCGGACCGTTGATGCCTAAGAACCATAGGCAAAAATTACATGAGAATACTGTGATTAAGCAATTCCTATAGCAGCTTTAAGAAAGTAGACCAAGACATTGAGTGTAAAGGTTTAAACATAAAGAGCAGATGATAAGGAGAGTGACAGAGTGCGGAGAGAGGGGTGCGGGGAGGGGAAGAGGCGAGGGAGTCGAGAGGGCGGCATTACGTTGTTTCCCTCGTATGCGCTCAGTGGATATCGCAAGAATGAAAGTAGGACATGAAAAACGGGGGACTGCGCGCTGGAACAGCAGTGTCACTGAAATTATCTTCGTAACTAACCAGAAACATAGTTTAATATAATTTAATGTAATTTCATTCGTGTCTCGTCTAATTATATACTTTCTTTCTGAATCTGTCTTTGTGTTACAGGCTTCGGCTTTGTTACATTTCAAAGTGAGGACGTGGTCGACAAAGTGTGCGAAATTCACTTCCACGAGATCAACAACAAAATGGTGAGTAAGGAGCAAGTTGGAGAGACGCTCGGTTAATGGCTGTTGTAATGGCTCTAATGGATTTACTGGAACGAAAAAAGACGCAGTAACGCTCGAGTTGAAGATTGAGGGTTCTGGGTC
The DNA here is from genome assembly GCA_036026315.1 of Trachelus stipa. Taxonomy (NCBI): domain Eukaryota; kingdom Metazoa; phylum Arthropoda; class Insecta; order Hymenoptera; family Cephidae; genus Trachelus; species Trachelus stipa. Next base: position 33,985 of record JAYRCB010000601.1, on the reverse strand, counting down.
CTGGATTCTTGGTTGGGGACTGTGGGCTAAGGGATTGTTATGAGTTGTGTGGCTCGCGCAGCTTGAGCATCATGAAGCTAACTAGACAGAAACAAACGGTTTGAAGGGGGCGAGGGAAGAAGAGGCGAGACGCAGATGTAGCTAACGTGGCTGGTAAAATGGTGATGGTGATGGTTGCAGGTCGAGTGCAAGAAGGCGCAACCGAAGGAAGTGATGCTGCCGACGAATCTGGCGAAGACGCGAGCGGCCGGGCGAGGCGCATACGGTGAGTTGGTGATGGTCGCGGCGACACCCCCGGGGGCAAGCTATCGGTACGCGCCGTACCCCATTCCCTCGGCGGGCGCTGCGGCTGCGCAGGCGGCGGCAACCGCTGCCACTTCCCATCATCATCATCATCATCATGCTCATGCCCATGCTCATCACGGTCATCATCCTCATCATTCATTGTTGGCGCCGAGCCTCGTAGGTGGGACGACGCATGGTGCCGCTGCCGCCGCGGCAGCCGCGGCTGCCGCCGCTGCGAATTATCAGTACGCCGCGGCACCCGCGGCTGCGGCTGCTGCCGCTGCGGCCGTTTATGATGTGAAAAGAGCACTCGCTGCTGCAGCAGCATACAATCAGAGAACCCCACACTATCCCACCGCGGCCGCGGCAGCAGCCGCTTCCGCATCCGCTTCCAGGGCCGCCACCCTCACTTACTCTATGAGCGACCTCCTTGGCGTTCAAGGACTTGACATGGGGGCAGCCGCCGCCGCCGCCGCCGCTGTCTATCACCCGATACCCACCATTGGACTATGACCGACCACCATTTTGACTCCCCTCACACGACCTCAATAGATTCAATCTCGTAGACTCTTTCGCTCGAAGCCCAATCGCTTGGTCCATAAAAACTTGATTACTACGACCCTCACGATCACCGCATCCTCGAACCTCTCTTTTTTTTCTTTTTTTTTCTTTTTTTTTCTCGATCCGTCTATCGCGTACCCTCCGCTCTCACTTGCAGAGACTACGATCTCCTTGCGACCCGGGCTTCAGCTTTACTATCATAATTCCTTGCGCTTCATAGCTGCGGAGGATGTGATTATCGTTGTGGGAGCATTTGGCACTCCCTCGAGGAACACTGTGATCCTACTTGTCGTAACCTAGAGAGATCGAGACAGACTCGAAGGAGGTACATAGTAGCGAGTAGCTATACCAACGGGACCTCATTTTCAGCTAGACAGAAACTTAATCGATTAATGACGAAGAATTTTAAGAAAAAAAAAAAAAAAAAAGACTGGTAGACCGATAGTTGGCCAGAATCGCAGCGCTAGAGACAATAGAATAATCGGAAAATGTGTTACAATATGAGCGACACGTTCAAGTGTCAAGAGTCCACTGAATTACTAAAAATGTTTCTTTCCATATTTCGAATAATCTACAGATTCATGCCTACTCGTAGATATATTCACCAAAAATACGTTTTCTTTTTGTCTTACGTTTTCATTTTAATCTTATTTTCATGCGTTTTTCACTGTGCTCGTGCTTCTTCTTCTTCTTCTTCTTCTTCTTCTTTACACGAGAAGATCGGTTTCTCTTGTTTTTGATATTATCATTGCCGCTATCGTGATCCTGATCACTGATCAGCATCCGGCAGACGTTTTTTTTTTTCTTCATGAACCTAGTAGGACACTAGCACACCCAAAATCATTCATTGATTACAAAGTGATGTTATTACATCGAAAAACGGTGCGAATTACGATCAAAACCTCTTCGGTTCACATTCTGTATACGTAATGCAAGAAGAAAAGGAAAAATGGAAAGTGAAGCGGAAAGTGAAACAAGTAGAAATTTATTTGTCAGACGAAGAGAAACATTAGCAATGACACTAATGACTGACAATAGGCCCTTTCTCCTAGATTTCTCGATAAAGTTAACTGAACGTTGAATAGGAGAAAAAAGAAAATTTAAATATTCCAAGGGACGACGGTATCAGTCAGTAGTAGAAAAAGTTTGCAGTATACTATAAAGAATGAGAAGATAGTCACCATCTAAGGGTTACATCGTACGTCACGGTGGCGCTCGCGTTTTGTACTCATTACATAATAGCCCCAAATCTTCCCCATTCACTTGACTCGCAAAACAAAACGCGACAGACAAAGGAGACGAAAACGTACCCGGTGGTTGTTAACATATGTGTGTAAAACCTGAGAGTGTCTCTATAAACATGTAGTTTCGAAAGAAAAGAGCGAATGGATTCGATGGAACGGCGTGCCCTGCCGTGCCGTTCACTTCCTGTACGTGACGATGCGTGTAAACTATGGTTGGACCAAGATAATAGTGCCGCTTTCAAGAATGATTTTCCAATGGTTCGCGGAGCAGAAGAGTTCCTTGAACGTGGGCACTAGTGTCGTTGCGGTTCGATCATGAGAGACAGGCAATCAACGATCGAAAACGAAAGATGAGCGATTAACGTTTCGCCGTTGTTAAATTAATACACTTTAAATCCAAGCAAATTCGAATTCCCTATCCTGTCGATGGTAACATCAACAGACTTATAAGTGTGTCAAAAGTGACAACCATAGAAATGATAGGGAAAATAACACACTTGGATTTGCTGTGCAGAGTCCAATGAGATCGGTATTTCAAAAACTTTCAATTAGAAACGCGTTGTTATTTTTCCATTGCGACTGTCTATCTGGTACGCACCTGCCCGTCTCTTTACGTACTCACGTCACGAAGTCCTCTCAGTCGTACGGCAGTCACTCTTGCAATAAAAATTCATACAAAAAAGGATAGCAACGATTTACTCGATGCTTCCGTTTATGGTATCATCCAAAATTTCATGAAATTTCATAATGAAGAGGTGTATTCTCAATACATGTAGTTCCTTTGTGGGACACAGCGTTACGTTAGTCGTTAATTAATAAAAAAATTCAAGGTATTTATATGTATAAATTTAGTAAAAAACAGAAACACACCCTCCACGTGTTTGCGTGCGAGCGCGTCACGTCTGAAACACAAATCCCTGTACACTTGTACACTTATACACCTATAAACACATTCCCGTATTTATTAATAATAAAGTAGGTAAGGAATTGTTTTTAGTGAAGAAAAGAATTGTTTTGTACTCAACGGTACTCTTATAGTATGTTTGATATCAACAGTATGAATACCCATGTCTTATGAAGAAATCGCATAATTACTATACTATATACGTATTAGTTGTATGATAGACCTATACATATCGAGGCAGTACACATATACGCTAGGTATAGGTATAGGTACATATACTTGTCTCATTTAGATATTCATTGTAATCTAGGTTACTTAGGCTCGTTAGTTAGAGGGGAAAACTTGATTGAACACTGCGTTCTCCTCTGTCGAATAGTCTATCTAGGTACTAGCGTTGCAAATAACACATCAATATCGCTAGCATAGATCTCTTGTCTTACTGGGCAATATAGTAAAATCTACGGTATTCACGGGGGTTTCTTTCCGTGAAAATGCGATCAATATAGGAAATCACGTGTAACGGGAAATAGTTATTATAAAGAAATTATTAATTAATACTATAATTACATAAGCAGCCGCTCAAACTGCTCGTTCTTAACATTGACAGAAAGAGAAATATCAAGAAAAATAAAAAACTGTAGTCATGTCGGATGCGCGGAATTTCTGTTTACGTGTAACAGGATGTTACATGTATTGTATTTTTATAATTGTATTTTTTTTATTCTTGAAGCATTATGTTAGATTATTTTTCAACCTTTGAATATGAAAATTGACCAATTTGCGATTGATGAAACCCTCAATAAGAAGATTTTACTGTACTTCCTGATCATTCCATATTCGAGTCTCTATCTCTCTATCTCTCTCTCTGTCTCTCTCTCTCTCTCTCTCTCTCTCTCTCTCTCTCTCTCTCTCTCTCTCTCTCTCTCTCTCTCT
>JAYRCB010000601.1:4253-25305 GCA_036026315.1 Trachelus stipa | reverse complement strand
CTCTCTCTCTCTCTCTCTCTCTCTCTCTCTCTCTCTCTCTCTCTCTCTCTCTCTCTCTCTCTCTCTCTCTCTATCCTCTCTTGCTTTCGTGTTGATGTATACAGATATTATAATTACTTATTGAAATAGAAGAATAGTTATATTAGTGAAATAGTTCAAGAGGCATGGCCGTTGGCAGGGAACGCCAACAACGCGTTCCTTTGCGCGATCTGTCCTCGCTATTCTTATTTAACGATTACTCCGAAATCCAGACTACCATTCTATCGAATTTATTTATCTACGCGTCTTGTAGCGTAGGTTTTTCGTGCAAATTGTCGAGAGCATTTTCCTACGTTGTCTCAGGAGCAGGGATTATCCTTATCTTCTATGCCAGGCTGGATTTTCAAGGATACAGGATTAATCTATATGAATATAATCAAAACAGACTGATGATAAGAATGAAAATGAGAACGAAAGCAAGATCACACGAGGGATCGAGAGTGCGAAATCGAAACTGAAAATAATAAATTCGTAGAAATGAGAAATCAGGCATAAAGCATACAGTTATCTGTTGATTTTAAGGAAAATAAGGATGGTAACGAATGGAAGAAAGTATTAAGTAACCCAAGTATGTGTTGTTTGGTTTCATTTACGTATTAACTCGTGAAGGAAAAATTGGGACGAATGAACAGAATTTATCGGATTGCCATCAAGGAACGAATTTATTTTGAGGTGTTTCGTACGAATATTGGTCATAGTGATTACCTTGCTGCATAATTCCTTATTAACTGAATGCAGGATGTCGTAGAAAAAACTAGTTGGACAATCCGAGTAACAAATAAAATAGATATATAATCGTGAAAACGTGATACTGTGTAGGCTTTATACAGATAAATTAGTCGTTAAGGTCAGCACGCGATTCGCTTGAATATCGTTAGGTACACAAAGCAAAAGAGCGCTATGTTTTCTATTTGAGTGCTGCCATCTGAGAATTCAAAACACCCTGAACGTTCCTTCGATATTGGTCAGTATTGTATTTCGTATTGCCAGCGCGATCGGCAAGATCCGACCGACCGTACATTATAAAGTAATGTCAAGTTCTTCTATTGACTACTTTGGATGGATATTTGATTTCTTTGGACATCGTTACTCAAGGATCTTCATTTAGGTTACTTGTACGGATGACTTTGTGACAACGAGGCAAATAATGAAAAGGACAAAGAGCACGTTCCGCGATTCCTCTTTCCTTGTTTTCTCTTTCCACCGTATTTACCTTACCTCCTGATTTTCTTTTATTTTCCTTCTATTTTTTCTCCTTTCAGTCTTCCGATTAATACCAATGTTGAAACATCAACATGCAGTCGCGTTCGCTCTTAATTTTGAGCTCGTCTCCAATGGCGATCGATCCTTCGTGTGTTTACAAGTTGTACCGAAAATTCAATGGATCGGCATCCCGCATTTACATTCGCCCGCAAATAACCCGTATTTTTAGGTACGAGCGATACACCTCGATCGGTAGATACTAAATGTTTGTCTGTCTCTTCTCTTAAGTAGTCGGCGGCTGTACGAATACATGATCGAAAAAAAAAAATGAAAAAAAATGTTCACAGACGCATGGCTGGCAAACTCTGTGGTCCTACGTCAAGCGAAACGTCGTCTGCCTCTACCCCCATTCCATTAGGTAGAGAAAATGTAGAAAAGGAATTTTCACGGGAAGAGAACCCTCGATACAAAGCTCTGTGAAATCCACAAAGAAAAGTCTAAAGCGCAGCAACTAGCATTACGCAGAGTACGCATCGTTTGCGCTGCCAGTAACTATCTGTATTACGAACGGTGGTATCGATCTTAATGTGGCCACTTACGTCCGAATGTATGATGGTCAGCGAGAGACTCGAAACTCTCAGCGTTCGTAGTATCTGCTTTAATTGTACGGATATTTGTCATCATCCTTCCTATATTTCCTATACCACTATCCCATATCACTTTGTCCTCGAGTTCGATTTGTCCATTCAACAGCTGATGTTGACATCACTAAGACTTTTACATTCCACCCACTGAAATCCTCTTCCAATGGTATCGCCTCCTCTTTTTATCACACAAATAGTGTGGCACACATGGAAAATCTCAAGTACGCATATTCACGCGTGAAACGTACTCCGATGGCTTCCAATGGTTTCCATGCTTTACGGAATAATTGTCTCGCAAGAGACGCGCGACGACGGAGCGCTCTGTGTTTCGGTATCTTGGCACATTGTCGAAGAATCTGTGTGGCTACTGGCTTGCACGCTCATGCGAGCACGAGCAGAACACGTTAACGATCGAGCACAGAAAAATATCGAACAGGCAGGTGGAAAAAACACACTGATACCGACTGACGGATATGCGAATCGGATGAACAAGAACATTAAGACAATGAGCAATCAATTGGAATAATCAAATAAGGAGTAGAATAGAATGGATTAATATCTGAAATAATTACAAATGGCGTACAGGCGTTCATAGTAATTCAAGTACGTAGTGCGTTCTAATGTAATATTAAGTAATGTAACACACCGTTAATCAATCGAGTTTTAGCTTAGTTCTTAGATATATTGTTACTATTATTAGATGACATTTGGAGAGGTAAGAGGCGTCACCGTCGGTAGCCGAAAGCCGAAACCCGAAAGCACTACAGATATATTGAACGTGATCGAGCTCTATCAGTTATTATATTTCATTTCGTACGTCTAATAAATATCTCGGCGACGGAAGTTTGCTAGCAGATCGATGCGAAAGTAGCAGGATGGATGTAACTAGGTAATTATAGTAATGCCAGAATGTATCCAGAGATCCCCATCATTCGTCGGATGCATCGTAAGTGGGAAAAGAAAGGCTGCCGACCGACCCGCTTTACCTCCTTTTATGACCTCTTGTATCTACAAGCAGTAATAAACCTAACCTAATCGTAGACTATGACACGTAAGATTTGACCGTCACCGGTATCTCACACCCGGAGAGGTCCCATCGACAGTCCTTTGTCCCTTCGCCTCTCTCTCACACTCTCTCTCTCTCTCTCTCTCTCTCTCTCTCTCTCTCTCCCCTCCCCCAATCACTCATCACATCATGCAAGCCGTTAAACTCATGAAGACTCCTCTCTACTCCATTTTTCTCTCTATCGCTCTCTCTTCAGTTATTCCTTCTGTTTAAATTTACCGATGTTTTTTTTTTTTTGAAAAAAAAAAAAAGATTCGCTGAAAAAAATAAACGAATAAAAGAGATCCCTCAAATTTGGTCTCAGATCCGTTCTCTCGTCCATTATCCTCCATTTTCATTTGCTTCTCTGTATTTTTCCTTCCTCACCTTCCACACCTTCTCGCCTACATCTCCTCTTCTCTCATTTGTGGGTAGATGCCAAGGATTCATCCAAGCCGATCGTCTCTGCTTTCGTTCGTAATTCTTTTCTACATCCGTGTCCGGGACGATTCCATAAATTATCTATGGCAAACGGTATACAGCGAGTGCCGTGATCTCAACAAGTTTTATTTGTGCGACTGTACCTGTAAATGAAATGCGTTTCTCACGAAGGTAGAGACGGGTGAATCAGAGTCACGCAGACGATAGACACTCTGAGCGCGAACATGTATTACTCATTGTCAGACGAATTTGATCTGACCTAATGTAACATAAAAACGTAAAAAAATGTCACGATGGAAAATCATTTTTGCTTATTTACACGAGCACTAATCGTTTTGAAAAGCGAGAAGTGCTTGCCTTGAGCTTACATTTGTTATTAAACAATATGCTTAATGATATTGTAACGTTTTTATGGAAATCTATAGTTCGTTCGTGTTAATTTCCCGAGCTCGTATCTAGTGATCGCAGTAGCCTCGTCGATATGGGTTAGATATTAATTATTTGCGCGCTCTTGGTAATATCTAGCGAGTGGCTGTGCTCGTCTTTCCAGTAGAATTCAAGTAGGAAGAAAGGAGATAGTGGATTTAGCTAGTCCAGACGCAAGTTGGTTTGATCAGTCTCGAAAAGCTTTGGTTGGGGGAAATTAACATTGCCGAGCTGTAGGTGCATTGTTGCTACTACGTAAGATTGTTATTATAAAATATAACTGTGATCGCGTAAGCGCTGAGTATTCGAGTCCGATACTCACTGTGGACCGAAGGAGAAGGAAAATAAAATATCTTGCCCTGTCTGATATAAGAGCCGTCAATCGGGCGACTTATCGCGACATAGTAAGCGCAAGTACACACGTCCAGTACGTCGTCCAGTGCACGTATCGTATAATCGCGTCATTGCGTCATCCGCGTTATCGCATCATTGGATATTGTCTCTAGGTATCGAACTTTACTCCCCTTCGCGGAAATCACGCTTGCGTACACATACAATTCCGGCCACCAACTGTTGAATAAGTCCACGTCTATCAATCTACACCTATGGAGGTCGTTACCTGTTATTCATAGGTACGTCAAAACATACAAGGAAAGCTCGAAAACACACCAGCCCATTCTTTTCAGATGCAAAATGCAAAAATATATAAAAAATACGCAAGAATTGCGCAAGGCTGTGCGGATCTGTTAAATCGATTGTTAATTCCGTCAGATCCGGTGCTAACGGTGTAATATAATTTTCTTATAAAAACCTAAAAGCCAAAATTTTTTCTTAACAGATTGATGAGATAAGCCGCAATTGCGAGTTTCGTTAATCATTCATTGACACTCGCCGTACTTCGGAGATAACGCAATGAAAGACAGTATGTTACTTATTACATTATTTCATCGTATAGTATAATTCGTTGAATCTAATACATCTACGTTATAAGGATTATAAATAATGAATGTCTGTAATAAATAAAGGAAATTACGCAAAGAAAAGAAGGAAACTTAACGAATTGATAAGATTACGAAGAGCATTTTTTGTGTTTGTGATGGAAGAGGGGGAGAGCGGTGGACACTATTAAATAATCGCCAACGGAGAGCTTTTCGGTTCGATCAGCTCGCTCCTCGTATGAGAGCATTGAAAATTGACGGTATCGCTCGCACGTGTCTCCTATGCATGCAGGTGCTCTAAATTACTATGAGCTGGGTGCGTCTCTCAATGGCGAAAAGCAATTCAATTGTTTAAGTATAGTAGCATTCGTGCAAAATATTATGCTCGTGTTGCGTACATCGTCAACTCGTTCAAACGGAGAAAAAAAGGAATTTGTTTATGGCACATTAAATGAAAATGTTAAAAGGTATAACTAGATCTGTTATTATACATATCGAGAAAGGAATATGCCGTAAGATCTGTATTGTGTCTGTGTTGAGTAGGAGCGGTCGTGTACCGTGCAGTTGGTCCGAGGTTGGGACGAGTGTCCGTCAGCCCTAGTGGGGGTTGTACCGGTAAGCCTAAATTTCAACATCCAAGATTGCTATCTTTTTCCGTCAAGTTCTCTTTTCTCTCTATGAGTATCGTTCTGTTTACCGTAATTCGTAATTCGTAATACATGCATAGTTATTCATAGTGTCTATCCCTCGTTCTAACTATATAGGTATATTTATATTATGTTTATTAACACGCGCACGCGCGCACACACACACACACACACACACACACACACACACACATCGCGTCACTGATCCAAGGACTCGAAAATGGCAAATTAAATACTCATGTGTCAACGTTCTCCTAACAAGTAGTCCATCCGTACGTACAATCTTCATGAGAAGAACTGACGAGAAACCGTAAGTGCGACGCAAACTAATAATAAGAACTGCCAGGAAAACGGTATTCGTTCTTACAATATTGCATCGCACCAATATCGGCAGTCTCTGAAAAAAGAATGTACACACATAACGCTTGGACCGTAAAACAATTCTTAAACGCCCGATCCGTTTGAGGCAGCTAACTTTTTCCTTACACGACTGTACCTCCCACCACGCAGCCATGACCCGCGTAAATCTTTCGTTCCGATTGGTGAACCCTAAATACTTTCCATTTAAAAACAATTGCGAATTTGGACAAACGATTTGCGGGAGGGTACGCGGGGGACCTCCAGCCATCACCCACTTTTCGGTGTAAAGGTAGTTCTGGGAGACCTTAGAGAGAGAGCGAGAGAGGGTGAGAGGGTGACACGCGTTTCTGTATACAATTCCGCTTAACGGGTCACACGAAAGAAAGTATATTACAATTACAAAAGTCCGATCGGCCAATTAAGCAGGAAAGTTAGTTTCCGCCGAGTGTGAATCAAAGGCAAAGTTGTACGCAATAATAATTGTGCGAATACCATGAGTAAAATTGAAATAGGCACTAGTTATCGTTCTAAACATTTATACAATCAATTGATAAGACGCCTGACGTAATTTACTTAACATGCATACACACTAGCTACACCTGGCCACATCTTTTATAGCTCTAGAATGGCTTATGGGTAATCGTGTCAGTAATATGTCAAGAGACACTTTAACTGTTAATATTCTCCTGTTTCGCACTGTTGTTGGTTGACTACCTAGCTCATAGTAAATAGTATATCGAAAGTTACTACTTATCTACCAAATAACAGTAAATATTGGAGCCGAAATGTTTATCTCGAGGCACGAATGCATGAACGACGCGAACCTATCTTGTTCCTTTGCCCGCGCTAAAAATGATGATTCTGTTCGTTTTGTAAAATAAATCGGAAGCATCGATTGCCTCCAAATGTTACTGTCCATGTACCTGCGTGTCTTAATGTTTTATAGTCGCGAATGTGCACGCACGCGCACGTGCGCACTTGCTTCGCGATGACAGTCTCATAAGACACGCCCGTTGATCCCATACGATCGTTGCCATGAAAAAATGTACAGGACTTTCTATTTCACCAGAACTTGAATCTCGACTATCGGTAAATTATTTACGAAAGGTTACATGATAAAAATTGACAAAAGGTATAGCGATTCTTAAGGAACGATTTTCCGTTAGAATACCATTTTTTCGTTGCGACCATGAGTTTGTTACAGAAGAGTATGATTTTGGCATATGAGATGAATGCAACAAACTATAGCAGCATTAATGTTGTCGGCCAGTTGGGTGCTGGTGATATTTTACATATCTGAATAACGGCGAACATTGTATATCTATCAAGTTCTGGTAAAAATTCGTGTAATTCATGTACAACTTGTAGTCTCTTCTCCTCGATTCATCATAAAATCTTTTCTTTCTCAAATTCTTCATGCCACCCTGGAGATGGACCACCCGAGATCCTGTGATAAGACTGTCTTTCCTTTTTTATTTTTCATTCTGCTTCTAATCATCTTCTTCTTTTGACGTGTCACCTTTTAGTTTCAATTTTAATTTTTGCATTTGTTACTCATAATATGGGGTTCACGTATAGTCACAAATTCGTTTAGAGAGCGAGAAGAAATAATAGAATAGTTTTGTATATTCTATAGAAATCACGAGGTTGATTGCTAAGCTACAATATTTTAAACTTTTGGTCGCATCTCAGAATAATATTTTAGATCTAAGAAATCGTATTAATTTGCTGCAACTAGTTGTGAGAGTAGCACCAAAATTACCCGTTTAAAAATGGACCCTATTTGCCATCAGTTTTTTAAAATGGGAATTAGGTAATCCACATTCAATTGTATTGAAGTAAAGTGTCGATAGTACTATGTTTAGGGTATAATAAATTGTTGAAGCATTTCTTTTGATTCATCGAAATATTTATGTAGACTTAATGGTCACCTTGTATATGTATAGCAATCGCGTATTCCTTATCTATTACCAGCGTCATCTTTAGTTGTTACAGCTTCATGGATTCGTTGGTATCCAATAATGTAATTACATATACAGGGCTGTTTAGGAGTTTTGCACCAATTGTATTTAGCCTATTTATTTCATTACTTCGATAGTACCACCTTCAAGTGGTGCAGTACTCTGGAATGACCCTGCATGATATCTCGTGGCCATGAGTTATTTAGGCGTTTCGTTTTTTTTATTTTTTGAATTAATACAATTATATACCAGGGAATGAGTGTTTGAGATAGAGGCAAGGAAGGAGGGAGGAAGGGAGGGGGGGGAGAGAGAGAGAGAGAGAGAAAGAATGAGAGAGGTGGGGGCGGGGAGAAAAACTGCGTGAATGAGTGAAAATATCTCGGCGGATGGGACTGTTGCCGACTGAGATGTCGAACGCTGCCGCAGATGTCGTCAGCTAGCGGCGAGTAATTTACCACCTACCTAACCTACTGTCTTGTAGAAAGATCATTACATAAACAGTGATTTTTTTTTATATAGAATACTGGCGTAGCACGGGGCCACCATGGGACGCGTCTACAGGGATTATTGAAACGAACGAATTACCTCAATCGATTTATTCATCATTAATAACTTACAAAGACGAAAGAATCTTGGAGTCTCGTTAAAACGCTAGTCCCATAATGGCATAGTAGACGGTAGTTGAGAGAGACTCACAAGGAAGGGTATCGAAGTGTCACCCCCCGATTTCAATGAAACTTTGCTACGTTGTAGAGGACAAAAAAATAAGAGACACGTGTTTTTTTGTTATGTGCCGATATACACTTTAAAGGGGTAAAAACGACCCCCAAAGTTTACCCCCAAAAACAGTTTTTTCACGATATCTCTGTTTCTATGCAGTTTTTTTTTTGTTTAAACCAGAGGCGCATAAGTATCTTTCTTAAACATTATTTAAATTATTAAAAAGATTATTTTTTTAGAGTGCATTAACAATAAGATAAATATTTTAAAAAAAATTTTAAATTCGTTTATTCAATTGTATCATGCACGACAGCATTATAACAGACAATGTATATGTCACCATATATATATAACAGATCGTCATTCAATAACAAGCAATCTCCAATTGGTTTAAACAAAAAAGCTGCATAGAAACAGAGATATCGTGAAAAACCTGTTTTTGGGGGTGAACTTTGGGGGTCGTTTTTACCCCTTTAAAGTGTATATCGGCACATAACAAAAAAACACGTGTCTCTTATTTTTTTGTCCTCTACAACATAGCAAAGTTTCATTGAAATCGGGGGGGGGGGGGGGTGACACTTCGATACCCTTCCTTGTTAGTTAGTTCTTTAGATCCGTTGATGAGTAATAGCTCGATTTAGTTAAAATAGCTGTCAGTAGACACGTGTACCGTAAGCAATGGAGAATAAGACGGAGCGACACTCATTCTCGCAATGTTCTTTCTCGAATACTTATTATAGGGTCTATTGTATCTATAGTATTTGCTATATACTACATACTACTATTTACATTTTAATATCGAATATCGATTAGATAAGCCTCTGCACAAGTAATATACCTATGTAAAGATATCTCCCTGTTACAATAGATTGAGAGATGGAGCGGAGTCGCTCGCGGGGGAACCGATGCTGTCGTACAGCCGTATGGTAAAAAAAAAAGCATGTTGAAGATCTGGCTGGTATGTCAGCTTTTTAGAGAAAGTCTCACTTTTTCGGTATTTTTTGAAAATTATCTGTCAATCGCGTGGCCCTAGAGCGCTATAGCGATCACGCTCGTGGCGACGAAATCATTTACGGAGCTACGGTCATACTTAGCATCGACGTCACTCGTATCTTTAGTCCATAGTTGCATAGTATGTACGTAAAGTCTCTCCGGATGTGTCTGCATCCATGCGCGCGCGCTTACACCATTAGAAGGAGGAACAAAATAAGAGAAAAATAGTAATTCGCGCAGACGCTAGTTGGAGTTGAATTTTAAATGTTACTTTTGTGGCATACCGCGCGAACGAATGGGACCAATAGACAATTTTTGGAAAGGCGAATGAATCGAAAATTATTACAAGAAGATAGAAATCGCGAGAGCGGAAGACTGCAGAATTTTAGTCTCGTTAATCGTTAGTATTATATGATAGACGCCAGTAGACTAGCGAGAGGCAGAACATCATATGTATATTGTATTGTGTAGATGCATAACTGGTCGGAGATTAAGGAGTAGAGTAGATTTACGTTTTAATGATATGACTATAAATATAACATCACTGAGATGACTTTGTGCGCGAGTGTGCGTGAAGGGATTCGCGCGTGTGCATCTAGCAATCTGGACTATTAGGAGATGCGACGATGAATCGAGATTTTTATTGTCAATCCCTTTGTCAACTTTCGTAAACGTGATTACACTGATTATCGATTTTGTGATAATTTCCTCTGTTGCCGTCACCGTCATCATCACCGTCACCCCATCACCGTCACCCCGTCACCGTCGTTCTCATTGTCGCTCCTCCAGATTAATCGTCATCGAATCTTTCGGCAGCTCGCGTTACGTTTTCGACACTTCTGCCTTGTGTCCGACGTGTTGCTTCCTGTCACCTCGTAATTCTCGTAATTCTCGTAATTCTCGTAATTTTCGTCATTCTCGTCATTCTCGTCATCCATCATCGAACATTGGACATCCAACACATCGGACATTCGATTTTCGCCAGCTGTCGCGCATCGTTTTTGGTTTTTCATCCTGACATTGCACTTGCCATTTTTCGCGTTTTATCGAGATAATCCACTTCGATATCAAAGACACAAACTTTGCGAGACAAGGCAATGCAATATCATTGATTTCGACGATAATGTTTGACTTGTCAAATCATGGACAGAAAGCAACACTTCAGGAACGAATAGTGCGAATAGTTGCGAATAGTTTCGAATAGTGCGAATAGTGCGAATAGTGCGAATGGTGCAAATGGTGCAAATGGTGCAAATAGTTCAAATATTGCAAATAGTGCAAATAGTACGAATAGTCTTCGTTTTCCAGTCCTTTGCCTTTTTCGTATTGCCCGTATGATTAACGATTAATGATGTTGCAGAAAATTGCGAAACAATTGTAATAAGGTTTTCGTGTTTCAGTGGACCTAACCAACGGACAGCTTACACCAAACAACAACACGCCCTTGCTTACGCAAGCACTTTCTGGTACGTCATTTAACGTTTATAATAGCGTAATAATCTTTTGTCTCTGTACAATTGACCTCGACGTAGACGGGCTTAATTTTTTCTGTCAGTTAATTGCATGCATTTACTACTGGCACATAAGGATACGACCAGTATAACTTAGCCTAACCTCTAATACCGGGCACAATAACAATATCAAGAAGAACGAAAGAAACGAGACTGACAGAAGAGAATGAATAACGAGAATAAGGACGATAATACAACGATAATACCCTTTTCCGTTCGCACATCACGCAATTTTTCTGTGCATCGTTCTGTTGGTCTGACATTCTGTGCTGCGCCAGTCACAATTTCTTTTCAATGAAATGAACATTTTTAATCACTTTACGTAATAATATCGACAGCTCTCGGAACGTTAGAAACTCTGTTGAACAATCCTTATTGGCATCATTTTCAAAGTTAATCATGAGCTTCCTGTTTGCTGCTTATTTCTCGAGCTCAAAGAATAACGTTCGGAACATTATTCTTTAAATTCTTTTTTTGCACTCGATGGCATTTTTTTTTTTTTTCAAAATTATACTACATGGCAATAACGAATAATATTACGAAGCTCCTATGGCGTCTTCGAAATTCAAAATTTAATGCCGTGTACACGGTGCACTTGCCACTTTATCATCTAGCATGGTTTTTTCTCCTGTAACCTGACTAACATGCCGAGTAGCGAAGCGTTGCTATAGCTTCCTCGTGTACGAGTTTCCAAATTTTCTTTTCCTCCACCTACTCCTCTTCCTTCTAATTGTTGTCGCTCATATATTTCTGTCTTGCACAGAAAAACTAGAGATCCTCGCCTTCGAGTTAATATGATTGTTTTTACATTATGTTATAAAATGATTGCTATAAATCGGTGACGACCCTCAATCCCCGATATATTTTACAGCGCGTTATGTCACGTGCACTACTTGCAATCGCTATTCAATGGCACATGTAGCGAGATTATACGAATGAAATATAAATATGGTCCTATACGTCCGGAAAAGTGGAACATCAGTCGATGCTCTAATGAAATAGTCAGATGGGCCGATGGACAGGCCGAAAGGCACAAGGGCAGACGAAGAGAAAAATATTAAAAGATTAAAACATTAAAATACATAGTTGTACCTATTCGTTACACGATTGGATTGTTTATCTCTGACAACGGAGACGCAGCAGGGAGAAAATAGATTGTCTCAATGAAAAAAGAGGCGTGATGCTGAGAAAGGTATTATAGAGGTACACGGGTGTCATGGTGTAACCGGACATACAAAACAGAGAGACAAAGGAAAAAAGGTTGACAGGCAGGGTTGAGATGATAAGTGATTTTAAGAAAGTGACCGGAAGTTGTTCGTTGCAGTGATGAACAACTACCAGGCTGCAGCGCAAGCCGGGTTTCCACCGGCATCGCCACACGCGGCGGGCGGTCATGGCGGGCCACAAGGTCGCTCCTTTCCTGCTGCAAACTCGCCTGGACCCATTGATATGTACAGTTCGAGTGCCGCAGCCGCAGCAGCAGCCGCAGCCGCAGATTCCGCAGTTGCCAGCTACGTCCAGGCAGCAGCAAGCCCGCAGCCTCCTACAACCGCGTTTCCCGCAATCGCCGTCTCTCGCGCCCCGCTCAACTATAGTCCCGTAAGTCGCCCTCTCTATCCTTTCCTCCTTTCTTTTAGGCCTTCTTCCCTGCAACGTTTATCAATTTTCTTTTCTCTCTCTGGCACACGCTCGCGCATCCCTCTGTCCTCTCTCATTTCCATATCATCTTCTTCTCTGACTATTTGGTTTTAGTATTTTCATTATTACCGTGAGCATTTTCCGGTTCCGTTTAACTGTTCACTGAGTTGTTTTCATGTTTCAGTCTTTCGATCGCGCTCTGCATTCTTCGCCTCTGTGTTCTTTAACATTTCTAACAGCATTTACATTATGGTTTTATTGGTCTGCACGTCTATTTCTTCGTTAAACTACGCGATAAACAAGAATGTATTGGCATGAGGATTTTTTTTTTCCCCATCTATTTTAAATTCACTTTTATCCAATTCATCGATGTGCCGATATGTTTACGACTCGTACAAAGACTCATATGGCCATCAAGGGCAATAATACAATAATTGCAACTACGAGGAGAATGCAACGTTGTCAAATAAACTTCAAGTGGCTAATAATTTACCTCTATCGTAGATACATCTAATCATATCATTAGAGACATTCTGACAAGGGTTGCAAGTAACATATCATGTGAAAAGAGAAGAACAAAAAATTGATCCACAGTCTAATTATTTTAAGACACTAATGCGCGGAAGAAACAAAATCTTACGTTTAATCGAAATATATTCTCGGTGTTTCAGGGTCCACTGATACCAGCGGCGTTCACTAATGGTTATCACTGAGCCTTTTAAAAACCTAATAACAGGTGAGCATTCTTAGAGCTCGAGATATTCTTTTTTAATGATTAATCGGAAAATTTTGGCGTTACTTTTGTTTAAAGATACTGAACACCAAGATACTGACAGCCATGTCATGTTATTACGCAGAACCTTATTGCGATGATTTTTAGGATGAACGAGAGGGCGGAGTGCGGCGGGGCCGATTGATGGCATTACACGTCACGTGGAATCCGTGGAATCTTACCGAACCACGAAATGTCGGGCACAAAGGCTCATAGAAGATTACTCACGTCGATCTAAGCACACGCATGTGCATGCGTACACCTGCATACGTACGCACGTGTATATGCAGTTTGCATATACATTATATACCTATACAGACACACACGCGCGCGCGCGCGCGTCCGCACAGACATACTTTAAACAAATTTGACGTGACATCCCGGTTTATGGCTCTTAAAACAGCTGTTACGTTGAAGGTTCTTTGAGGACAGACCTCAAAACGGCCACATTTCCTCAAAATAGCCAATACGCAAATGAAATCGTCTCCAAAATGGTCCGAAGCCAAATTTACACACACACGCGCGCGCGCGCGCGCGCACACAGAAACATATACATATGCATATACATAATACGAAATACATAATACATAGTGAATAGTTTATAAAACATAGTAAATAATACATGATACATATATTGTATGTGTATACGTATGCGTTTCAGGCATATGTGTTTATACGTGCGACCAAGCATGCGCGTCCTAAGGCATATACGTAAACGCGTGTACGTGTTACGCATGTTCACAAAGTAAAGAGAGAACCGGCGTTGAAGGAATGACGCGTTTACCTTTGGGTTTCCATAAAGCAGTGCGAGCCAATAGCTATAATTGAGGTTATGAAGCGTCACTGCAAAGTCAATTTCCAAGCAATTAAATGAAACGAAGAGAGAATGGAACAAGTGACGAACATATGAAACGAGACAGAGATGAGTCAGTGACACGGGGAACAGTGTGAGGAAGACGTACAACTTAATGTGGACTGAGAAGAAGGTCGCTAAAATCGAGAAGCCAGAGAAATCCTAAAAAATTTTCTGCGAACATATAGAAATGTAATCTTGGAAACTGAAAAATATGAAATGAAAATAAGGGTAACAAATGACGTAGAGCACGAGTTCACTATATGACTTGAGGTTGCCGCAACCGAATCTGCATATTAATGCCAGCCCGTTCTCCGACTTTAATAATCTAATTATTAATTAAATTAATAATTACTTGCTAAATATTACGACTTAAGTCTATAACATATTATATAATGTACGCACATATGTATATATGTATACATATGTATTATGCAATACCTAATATGTAATATACATATATGTATATCTATGCATGTATATACATATGTGTGCGTATGCATGCATGTGTATCGTATGATATGAAATATAATACGTACGCATACGTAAATATGTAGGATAAGTAAATGATAATTACTAGGTAATAAATAATTTTTATGTATAAGCGAAAGAATGAATAGTGCAACACGTATGGATATACATAGATACATGATTATCTAACGTGCGCGTTCACGCCCGGGAAAATTTTAAATACGAGATATAAAATTTAATAGTCGAGAACTCCGAGTGCGTGGAAGAGTTCAACATCCTTTAAAGGATACAGGTAATAAGGCAATTGTCAACAGCACACATAGATTGTCTATTTTTCGAACTTGTCGAAGCACCTTACAATCGTTTTAAATTCATCTTTAATACAATATTCATTGTACACCCTTTGTATACTCGCGTCCTTGAATGAAAAATTTCGCAATTCGGCCACTTGCATATTACTTTGATAAAACTTGTAATCAAATGTGTATACGTTACAAACTTTTTCAGTTTTGTAAAATCTTCCAGTTCATCCCATCTGCAAGTCCACCACTCTCGCCGATGACTCCCTTTTTTTCATTATTCCGTTATTTCTTTTCTTTGCTTTTCTGTCTTTTTTTTTTTGTTATACATACATATTTGACGTGTTATTTAGCGAGCGAGCGTTTCTGAGATTTTTTTTTTTTTTCGAATTCGTGGTCGCTGTCCTTTTCCCGGGCGTGTATCCGGGAGGATAACTACACTGTTTTGTGCATTCATCCTATGTACATGATAACGCTATTACAATTACTTATGAAAGGCGTCTATGGTGTTGATCTGCCAATCGCCTTGGATCGTCAATGGCTGTTTGCATCCGAATATTTTGCCTGCTTTCTTACGACTGCACGAATGGAATGACCATCATTCGCCCTTCCCTGAAACTGTGTTTATCCAAGACAAGGCGTTTCTTCCGTCCATCTTCTTATTTTGTGCAAAATTTGAGATAATGCACCACTCAGTCGATTTTAATGTTCAAGAGAGTTACATGAAGATATAGGATATGATGAGGGGGAGGGGGGGGGGGGATATTGCTTGCAAGATGCATGGCGTTATGTATGAAGAAAACTGAACTGACGTTTTTCGGGGATGCAGTTAAGAAATAATTGTAGCGAAAGACTCGGGATCTTGATAAATTTGTACAAAATCGGATTATGTAATCGTCGTTGCACGAAAATGACGTACCACTTGTGAATACACGTGCACTTGCGGCGGAGCTAATATATATACAGGAGAACATTCTAACAGAACCCCGAATCGGTTAAATTCAAATTTTTAAAGAAAATTCAATTCGTGAAGTTAATTTTTTTGCAACAGCAAACGCATACGATGCGACCGTCATCGTGTTTCATGGCGAACTCTCTTTGTTCCTGATATTTCACATTTGTGCATTGTTTGAGTATCTTCGAGATTAAAGTTATTTTCATCATTTATACAAGGTCTGTCATCATCTGTGGAGGTGTAAATTTATTTTGGAGGAGAAGGAGGATGAAGTATAGATGTAATGAAATACGTGAATGAAACTGTTCAATGATAACAAGCTTTTCAAGTAACCTTTACAGTACTGTTCAAAATACTTTGTTCGTGATTAACAACCTTACTATACACTCAGTACTTGTTAATAGTTTTCGTTATTGTCGATAAGATGCTTTATATGAAAAAATTGTTCACATGTCCATCGCATCGATAGTGTGTCGATGGTACAGAATGTCGTTTTTTACGACTTGAACAAATGTTTGTTTTACGCTATTTTATTAATCTTTTTCTGTTTTTATGCAATACATGCAAATACTCGTTGTTGATTGTATCACTGTCATCGTCCTCGTCGTCATCGTCACCACCATCATCATCATCATCATCATCGTCGTCGTCGTCGTCGTCGTCGTCGTCGTCGTCGTCGTCGTCGTCGTCGTCGTCGTCGTCTTCATCATCATCATGATCATTATCGTCATCATCATCGTCATCATCATCGTCGTCATCCTCATCGTCATTATCATTATCATTATCATTATCATTATCGTTATCGTTATCGTTATCGTTATCGTTATCGTTATCGTTAACGTTAACGTCAACGTCAACGTCAACGTCAACGTCAACGTGAGCATCAACATCAACCTAAACATCAGCAGCATTATCATTATCATTATCATTATCATTATCATTATCGTTATCATTATTATTAATATTATTATTATTATTATTACGTTATTGTTGCTGTTGTTCATTGTTACGAACGATATTATTATTAGAATATTATTGTCATTGTTTTTTATCATTATTATATTCCAATATCAGAAACGATATTATTGTAAATGAATATATGTATCATCGCTATATGGCGGTTATATTATAATTCACAACAGGGTAAAATGATAAATTTATATGTGTTGGCGAATGACGGCCATTTTATTTTGTGCAAGCGGAGAATGCAGCAAAGTCAATTGTTATGAACGTAGCAATATTAAAAATGAAAATTATGGAGTTAGACAAAGAAACTAGAATGGTAAAGGAAAGGTCTGCGAAAACTAAGTATATACGGGGTTACGGAGATGACTTTATACGTGAAAATGTGATTCCATATTAGTCATTGAAAAGTATTTCATTAGATGCCGTGAATTCGAATGTAAACGGTATTAATTTAAGGAAAAGCGGGGCCTTTTTCTTGAATTTTGACGGAACTTGTTATCTATAATAATGCGTCTAGTGAATTTACAACACGGTAGCTAATCGAAAGATCAGAGTTTTTACATCTTTGAGAATACAGTTAAGGAATGGTGCAGAGGGGGGCAGAGGGGGTGATTTAAGATTGACGCGTACAACACATACTACGTGTGTTTTGCGTAACTAGGTGCGCGCATTTTGACGGAGAGCTAACAGTTTACGAACAGCTTCAACTTCGCTGCGAAACAAGTATGAGAATGTTTTCAATAAACAGCTTCAAATTCTTTTATTCTATCGACTCTACTTTCAGGCTTCGTTTGATATTTAGCAATTCATCTTTTTTTAGACAGAGTTGAAAATTGTTTAAGCTACTCATATAAACAAAGCACAAAACGTGTAACTAGAAAATATGCGAATATTGTTCTAAGATATTAAAATATTTATTGCGAAACAATTATTTCTTGTATAGGAGATGTACTCCGTAGTCGCGACAAAATAACGTTAACGTAATCTCGACACAAGGATATAACACCAGCTAAAAGAATGTAAGTTGCAAGTGTCCAGATTTAATAGAATAACAATAGAGATTGTTTTTTTAAATTATTTTCCTCCTGATATGCGAGAATTTGTTGCCCCACCCCCTTTCTCCCTTTCTCTTCAATGATTTTTCTCCTTTCCAAATGTTGTTGATCTTTCTTTTTTTTGTTAGTAGGCTTCCCCTTCCTCCTTCACTTATGCACACAGAGTAATGACGACAGACGTCACATAAGAGTTCCTTCGTCTCGATCGGTCACTATGATCATGCTTTTAACTTTTCGACGATGCGACTCCTCAAAACTTATTCAAACGCGCTAATTCACAGCAACCCAATATATTTATGAATCGTAAGAATTCAAGAGAGGCATAAAATGCCGTGGCGTGAAATGCATTGTAATTGTCAAGTGATCATCAAAGTTATTCTTGAAAAAAGTGAAAAACGTGTCCGCGTCAAAGAGAGGAAAGAGGGAGGGGGCTAGTGATTATACAAGAGTTAATTATACGTTAAGCTGGATGCGAACTAGCAAGAGATGGGAGGAAATAATAAATAACGGTGCAGCCCGCACGTCTATATTATTAAAATAATTAAATGAACGAGCAAATAAATATTAAAAATATTGCATCTATATATAATATATAGATATATATGAATAAATATTATAAAATAATAATGTAACAATTGTGCATAATATATTATTATATATAGATGTAATAGATACAAAAACACAGACATGCATACAGACATACCGATACACTAAATTGATGCGTAAACTCGTGTATTCAAGAAGTTACACCTAGTTCCGTGCAGATACATATATACATATATAAACACGGAAAATTAAAAGCAGATGTATATGTAGCATCATAAGTTATTAAATAAGTAAAACGTATAGTTTGATTAAGCAAAATAAGGATAATTGAGAAAAATATTGAAAAATTGTTTTATGCATTTGTATATATTTATTGACGTTTTAAAATAATATATTATATAATAATCAATTAGTGACTATACGAGTAAAGAACATGGAACAGTAAGGAAAGAAATGGATCGCTATCAACTGCTGATTGCTTTTTTCTGAACGTTCTCGCTCTCCCTCTGGCTTTGTCACCTGAAATTCTTGTTTGTCTTTACTCTTAATTACAGAGAAGAATTGAAAAACGAAGAAAATGATTTTCACGTTTAAATTTCCACACGAGCTGTTTTAAACGGAGTGTTGCTAGACGTTTGAGAGTCCGATATTGATAATCTGATATATACGTATTAGCTCTCCATGGTAACAATTGTTATATAAAGCAGATATTCAAAATTGTTATGACCTTAATGCAGGACAACGATTCGTAATTGAAGAATAGCAGCAGCAGCAGCAGCAGAGAGAGAGAGAGAGAGAGAGAGAGAGAGAGAGAGAGAGAGAGAAAATGTAACTAAAAAGAAGCAAGGAGGACTCCTCTATGGAGTGCTTGATATAGCAACGTGTTCACGTAGGCGTGAAAAATATTATTCTTAAGTTTCCGGTGAATAAATAATGTGTTATATCGGTAAGAGTAGTGATGTTGACAGGAGGTCATAATGGTTAATTCTTAAGTGAACACGTTTAATAGCGGATGCAATTTATTGGGGAGTAACACGAGAGAAATAAGTAAAAAAATCAGAAGCCGTGCATTCGTGTAAGCCGAAAATAAATATTATGTGTGTTGAAGCTGAAAGTTATTGTCGAGCAGCGAGTTCGGTTATTTCATATACGTTTTTTTAAGGTCCTGCCGTAATTATGCCTTTGCGCGAAATACAAACATAAATTATAGCAAAGTATTATCAGGGAATTTAACTTGCAAGGAAAAATTTTATTGGGTGACTGTAATTCACTATTTCGCAAAGAATTAACATGAACGATGCTTGTTCCTCCACACTGGCTTTGTGCATTCACGAAAAAAAAAAAAAAAAAGATAAAGTTTTTAATGTTACAACAGGTAGATTATTAGTGGATTATTTCGAAAAAGGGATGTGATCGTACGCGTATTATTTTTGGCAAAAATAAAAATTGGTAAGAATGTGCGGCGGGGAAGTAGAGGAGAGAGCAAAAGCGAGGAAACTTGCAATATAACAAGCAATAAATAAGTCATTCTTAATTCCATATATATTAAACGATTATGTGGATGCTTATGAAGTTTATTAATTAAACGAAAAAGGAATACCAATTTTACATATTCTTACTAATTGTAATGCGATACAATACGTATAAAGATATACAAATATTTATATGTGTACATGCATATGTGATTTCACGAATTAATTATATGCATATACCCATATTGAAAATACACATTAATACAAAGTATGATTAATTAATATATTGCGTATAAATTAAAGGAGAAGTAATCTGTCGACATAAGTACGTAAAGTTTCAATTTTACACTAATGATAATAATGATATAACGCGATAAGAATATAAAATACGAGGATTTATAATAATGATATTGTACAGACTATTTACGAAATGGTCGACTTCAGAAAAGAGTTCTACATAACCGATACCAAATTCTTTAAAAACATTTCTTTCGAGCCGATGGCCATTTTTATTTCGCGACGTGGGCGGTTACCCATTTGCGAAACGTATATATTCGATGACTTATCCAAAGTTGTTTGAAACGATGACGCTTTAAAGATTGGGCAGGTTAGGCTTGTTGCTTTATCTGCGAAACAACATGTATTCATATAATATTTTGTTTAGCCTTAAGAAGTAAATATAACCATGGTTTAATTTTGGAATTGGCGTTCGTAGTGTATGGCTCTTTTCTGAACGAGAAGCCTGGAACGGATCTTTTGTAAGATACAGCAAAATGATCGTGATAACGTCCCACAAGCTGGATACGAAAAAATTGAATAATAGGATTGATAGGCATTAAGCAGGTATCATGGCACTTGATATACGCTCGGTCGATCGTTTAGATAGAAACATTTGACGAATATTTCGTGGCATAAATGGACGAATGGAGAA
This sequence comes from Trachelus stipa, assembly GCA_036026315.1. Taxonomy (NCBI): domain Eukaryota; kingdom Metazoa; phylum Arthropoda; class Insecta; order Hymenoptera; family Cephidae; genus Trachelus; species Trachelus stipa. The sequence continues at coordinate 4,419 of JAYRCB010000601.1, read as the reverse complement.
ATCAATCGAATGAATGAATAATGAGCGCGAAAGGGTGGGGGGTGGGGGGAGGGTGCAGAGCAAGATGGATGGGGGAGGGAAGAGAGGGGGAGGGGGGAGAGAGAGAGAGAGAGAGAGAGAGAGAGAGAGAGAGAGAGAGAGAGAGAGAGAGAGAGAGAGAGAGAGA
>JAYRCB010000599.1:21981-33335 GCA_036026315.1 Trachelus stipa | reverse complement strand
ATAACTAATGAAATAAGGATTAAACTAGAACGCTTGACTAGATTTGTAAACAAACATTGTCCTCTAACTCGGCGTAACTCGGCTTGAACATTGGAAAAAGCGCTACATTGTAAAGTGTCCGAATATTAAAGTAACGTGAAAATCGGACAATGTTTTACTTAAACCGTATTATTGAACAACTATTGTAAGTTATGGAAACAAAATTTACGCTATTGTTTATTAAGCGTATACGTCATCATAATCCTTAATCATTTATTTTTTTTAGAAATAAAGTTATAACGTAATATAGTAAAAATCTCATAGTGTCCGAATATTAAAGTTACTCACTGTATTTAGACGAGTATCTCAAAATTTGCGATCGCTAGAATGATAACATTCTTTTTTTGAGGAATTTTAAAACGACATAAAATCCAAGCCGCAGTTTGAATCATTACGAAAAATACAGGCAATGAAGGTATTATAGAGCTGCACATGTCTGCAAAATTTGGGGCTGTAGCTAAAATCGTTCTCAAGTTGTACACGTTTGAATTTTGGGAGGCCATTACACACACATACACATACAGAGTGTATCAACCCAGATGCACGTTTGAGATTTGCGGTGAAACGATGCACAAATTCGAAAATCTGATGCCGCGACCATTGAATATTTTTTGATTGCGCATCGAATGGGCATATTATTATTGTTCGCATAACTTCCGGTCGCAAATAAAAAAATTATCTTTGCTATTTTAAATGATATTGAAAAAAGTTAAATGCAAAAGTTGTAGAGCAAGAAAAAATAATAGAGTTGAAAAAAAATTTGAACGGATTGCACACATAATAAGTGAGATATTTGCGTTTGAAATTTTATCACTTTTTGACAAATTTCTGATACTGGCGGAACGCCTTAACTTCGTGCAGCAGCTTCACATCGAACTCACGATTCGCAATTGTTTTGAGGTAAGCGTTCAGTCAGACGCAAACCCGTACACGGTGGCTAAAACATATTACAATGCTATTTTTCATTCCAAGAGAGAAGCCGAAGTATTCCTGTTGTAGATTTCCGTGATCCTGGATGTAGATTTTGGAGCCTACGTGTTCCTCACCGTAGATTTTGGGGTCTTCGTGTTCTTGGACGTAGATTTTGTCTGCGGCGAGGGATACGATGTCTCTAAAATCTACGTCCAGGAACACGAAGACCCCAAAATCTACGGTGAGGAACACGTAGACTCAAAAATCTACGTCCAGGAAGACGAAGACTCCACAATTTACATTCAGCATCACGGAAATCTACAACAGGAATACTTCGGATTCTCACTTGGAATGAAAAATAGCATTGCAATATGTTTTAGCCATCTTGTACGGGTTTGCGTCTGACTGAACGCTTACCTCAAAACAATTGCGAATCGTGAGTTCGACGTGAAACTGCTGCACGAAACTAAGGCGTTCCGCCAGTATCAGAAATTTGTCAACAAGTGATAAAATTTCGAGCGCAAATATCTCACTTATTATGTGTGCATTCCGTCCAAATTTTTTTTCATCTCTATTATTTTTTCTTGCTGTACAACTTTTGCATTTAACTTTTTTCAATATCATTTGAAATGGCAAAGATAATTTTTTTTATTCGCGACCGGAAGTTATGCGAACAATAATAATATGCCCATTCGATGCGCAATCAAAAAATATTCAATGGTCGCGGCATCAGATTTTCGAATTTGTGCACCGTTTCACCGCAAATCTCAAACGTGCATCTGGGCTGATACACTCTGTACACGCGCGTGCACACACACACACATCCGGACATTTTCTCCAAATTTGTTTTCTCGACGTTTTGGCATATTCCGAATATGGTGACATTAATATCTCGAAAAAAAAATTCTCCACCGTCACATAGCTTCCTCTATCCTATAAGCAAACACAGTCAAATAAAAAAAGCTGTCCTTCAATTTACTCTTAGTCGTCCCCCTAATCAGCTAAATACTGTTAAGAGTCTAGTTTTAGACCTCCCTATAATTCAATATCGCAAATGTGGTGTAAATCTCACAACAAGAAATATCCACCTGCTATATAATAAGAAAATTATAGTTTCAATGTATTTGGCAAACTGTAGATACTTTATTTTCACTTCACGTTGTGTAATTAAACTAATGGAAATTAAGAAGATTTCTAGTTTAAGTCGCAACCTGTTAAGGGTGCATAGTTTAGTGTTACTATTGCTTGTTCCGTGGTTACTTTAGAGCGTGTATTGGCATTGGCATTTCCCTGTAGGCATTTATTTCTAGTATTAGTATTGGTGTTATAGCGTTGTGTCGACGTTGCCTTTAACGTCGGGTTTGTGGATTGGGGTTCGTGGTTGGCCGGGCTTATTCGAAGTATGCGCGGGCGCAACGTCGAGGGCGCTACGATCGCTTCTCAGTTTTCCAGCATCCCCTTTTACTGCACAGTAACAGCGCTTCGCGAGAGGTGTGTCAGCTAGGTTGTATTGCGCTACGTTGCGACGCTTTGCGTTGCCATTATATCGGTGCGTCGGAATTTTTATTTCGAATGATTGTTCCTTTTAATTCTACACTCTCGTAACTGTTATAATCATTTGTGCTTGTTGTAGTGCTTGTTAAGACAAAAGGATTAATTCATGGTGACTGTTAAAGCTGATTTAAAAAAGCAAAGACATTTCTGTGCGGAAGATTATTACGACTTTCTACTTCTGGATTCTCATAAATATATTACATTACGTAAGTTTTGATTGCGTAATTTATTGTGATTAATATTTTGCTCACGATTACCTCGTGCTTCGTAGCTTAGCTGAATGTTTTCTGTTCTCACTTTTTCAGAATGCATTTTCGCGCTAAACTTCGAATTTTGTTTTTGATATTTCATACATTCTTACACTTTTATAATAATTGTTTATTAATATATTTGCCTGATAAATATTTTGACAGTGTGCACGATTTAAAATGCCATATATCTTTATTTGCATCTTTTTCGCATTTCCTCACTGAATTTATTTGGTCACTTGCATCCCTTTGCTTCAATCATGACTCTTTTGATTCGATGCAAGAGGTATTTGAGTATCTGAATTACTGTAAGGGAATTTAATTAAATATCACAATAAGTAATAGTGATTGGAAATTCAATAGGTTATCGCTAGTTCGCTTTTGAAATAGAGTGAAAATTGCAACTTTGCAAATGTATAGTGTATACTCTTTGCAAAACCGTTAAGCATGTACCGTTATACCGATTGCAATTGCTATTGTATATCGTCATTATAACTTGACCGCAATTAAAATGCAGTTAGTTTCGGATATACTTTTCCATCAAAGTGAAAAATCGACAAAGTAAACTAGAACCAGCTAAGCAATACGTTTCAATACGGATTAAATGATTCGATTGATTCTTCGAGTGAATCTGACGCAATACGATCGATCCTCAAAAGCATTGTAAAGCACTAATGGATGCTACAAATTATCTTATTCCTTAAGAAAACGAGGAGCGCCAGGCTAATTAAAAGAATTGCATAATTGGCCCAGAGAACAAAGGTAACGATGCCGTCAGACAAAGAAATCAACGTTATTTGCTTTATATTATTACTGTCTCCCTCTTTAAGAATAATTAACAATTATTTAATAATTTTAATTATTATACTCCTTCATACGAGACGTGTGCAATATAACAACAAAGAATGAAATAAATTTCGTTGTAAATTAACAATTTTTGTCTATCCTTGTTTTCCAATTTATCACACTCGGTGACGCCATGATTTTTTGGTCGCTTTTGTTCTTTCAATCATTGGCGAGCAGCGGTCCGCGAAATCTCCACGTAGTACTAATTACGTCAGCTACTACTATTCGCGCTTTTGACTCGACTTATTTTCAATTATTTTTTAATCATTTCACTTATTGTCTGAGCCGTTTTGTCCTTGGTTTTTTTTTAACGACGCTGACGTTTCTCATGAAAATTCAACAGGAGCAGCGTAACATTTGCATAGGCTTAGACGATAAAATTATTTAGGAAGGGTCGAGCGATTCTTTAAACTTTTCAGAGGTTGGTGGCGAATCTGCCTCGCGTTCGGGAAAACCCTCCTCAGTGTGTGCACAACACGGTACGGCCCTGAAAAGCAATAAAATTTTCACTTCAGACGATTACTGTTGGCTTTCGTCGGTCTCGTGCATGCGGGGAAATTCTCACGGCAGCAAATCGGAAGAGCATTCTAATGTAATCAGTCTCACACTAATTGGGGAGAAAGACTATTTCCAATGGACGAACGTAAGCTACTGTGGGAGATATATATATGTATGTGTGTGTGTGTGTAATAATATCAAGTGATTTCCGGACTTCTTAGACTACTTTGCCACATCTTCAAGGTGTGTCAACGGCGCCGAAATGAGAGCCAATTGACTTTCAGCCATTCGCGTTTAGCTATTCAACATCATTTATAAATGAGTAAACCATCTGGGGCAATAGGTGGCAAACCGATTCCTTTGCTAGTACATTGTAAAGATACTACTTTTTGCCAAACACGCAAACCGCGTGGAGTAAGGTGGCAAATCGACCCTTTCTCAAATTCATTCTTCCGTGCGTTTTGGTTGGAACGTCACTTGTGTCGCTTCCATGACTACATGCAAATATTTATGTAGATAATTCTTTTATTTCTGCCCATCAATTAATATATATCACCCAGTCCACTCATTGACCATATTCTATACTTTTAGATATGGCTCAATGGCACGAACTGTTTTCTTCACATTAAGCCAACCCAGTGACCATATTCTGTACTATTGGATATTGCTCATTGATATGACGTTTAACACATCAGAATCAAACCTATGTCTATTCTAGCCTTTAGATATTGTTTATTAGAATGATTCGGATCATATATGGCAAATCAACCCTTCGACCATATTCTGCAATTCAGGCATTATTCGTTGGCACGACTTTGCTCTGAACATTTACCTCCCCGCTCTCATCAAATTCCATCTTGGAATCTGACCTGAGATTCAACTATTACACATATAATCGTTTTATTATGCCGTTAGTAGAATCTAGTAAGTTTCTTATATTTCTGTATATTATATTTATGTGTATGAAATATTGTTATGTAGTCTTTTTACATTACGCTTTTTTTTATTTTTTATTTATACTAACATCTCGCAGCTTTAGGCTGGACCTTTCAGTAGCCATCTCCGTATATCATTAAAAATAATATATTCTATCTTTTGTTTGGATTTACAAAATAGAATCTCACTTTCATTTCTTTTGTCCCTGCCTATTATCTCTCCTCATTCCTAAATTCTCGATTCCACCTCGAATCCATCTAATCCACAAGTGTTCATCCCGGTGACATAGGTTACAATATATGTATGTATATTAGATAACGAAAATATTTGTAGAGAACTACAAATCACGATTCTGACTTAATAAGTTTCGCTTATTGAAGATGGGATGTGTATATGATATATATATAAATATACATGCAGCAACCTATCCTCAATGGCTACCAGAAGGTTCGCGAAAAGGACTTGGTCAATTATCGGATTGCGAATTAAGCGAGTGGACTCGTCCGTAAAACCTTTAGAACCAAGGGTTCCAAGGGTCAAGGTCGCTAACTTAATTTATTTGCAATTCGCGTCCGTTCGATCCCACCGCTACTCTCGGTTCAAAAACCTCTCAATTTTTATATATTTCCAGTTAAATCGCCGTGATAAATTCAGCATGAGAAGTTTACTGTCAGTAATTGTAAGGATTGTGGTTTTTGAAAAAAATGTGTTAGATAAAATTATAAAATCAAGGCCATCTTTACCGACACGATATTCTTAATTCAATCGCACCCTTCATATCGCTTCTATCAATTTAAAACTATCCAGCCTTTATCTCTGGATACGTAAAGCGGGTAGTTTCCGCCCTCTGCAAACTTGGATTTCGCCCTTAAAGCGCCGTTTGAAAAAAGAGTCGCGTGCGAGACACAGATATGAAACTCCTTTCGGCGATTCAAAATTCGTGCCAGCGCCATGTACGAATAGCCTGTAAAAAAAGTGTATAATATTTTCTCAACTTTTTACCAAAAAGTACGCTTTTGTCGGAAGTACAAGGGGTGCAAAGAATATTGAGAAAGGTTAAAAACAAAAGTGAGTAAGTCTATACAATGTGTTTTCCTCTTATCAAGCCAAGAAAAAGAAAGCCAAAAAAATATTTTTCCCCGCAAAGTCGCTGCTGAGGAATGCTATGGGAGTAGACGAGAGTCGTAAGAGACATGGGAGGTTGCTAGGGTTAGGTAAGGGTAGTTCTTAGCAATCAATTTTTTTTAACTTTTTACCAAGAACCACCATGGCTTTCGATTGTCTTTGGTATGTACAATACTATCTGTTTATAAGCGAATGTTAAGGCGGTTAGAGGAATAAGCACTTAAGAAATTCGTCACTCGAATCTGTCCCTATTACTGTGCGGCGAGCTCGAGAATAACGCATGTTAAGTCGTGTACGTAAGCACCACTGCTGTTCGTTATAATCAAATTACAGCGAAACACATATGATAAACTCCAGCCAAGCGAAACTGAAGAGAAATTCGCATACAACGAGTTCACTTATAACGAGGCAGTTTTGTATATGCAGCCAAAGAATAAAAAAAACTACTGGGCTTCTCCTCACAGGATTAACTGTATGGACTATGGAAAATATATGGAAATATATATTGAGATGTTTCGTAATTTTAGGGGCGTGGAAATCATGGGACTTTTAGGAGGTTTGTGTACTAGACAAGCGCCTTCATAGGGAATTACATTGATTTTTCAAATAAAATAATCTTGATATATTGTTCAATAAGTTACATACTATAGGAAGTCATATATTGTACACGCTCTCATTTGTACTCTTATAAATTTGTACATACAGTCTTTGTTGTCGACCAGCGGGTGACACGGAGTGTATTTCTCTCTTTTCCTTATACTAATTTTTTAGAAAGAGCAAAAGATGTTTGGAATACCAAGACAGCGGATTACACAATTTGTCCGGTAATTGCCTATATGAAAAATATATGCATATATGGATTATATACAAATCATATACGATTTTGTATATGTAATTTATATATAATTCAAATATAAAAATGACCATACGTAATCTATATATAAATGTTCATTGCAGTCGAAACCACCGTTTCCTGAAGTCAACAGGGTGACAAACACCCAGTGTTTAGTGATCCGATGCGAAAGTGTACCGTTCTAGGTTCTAGGGTTAACCTATTCCATCGACGAATTATCATATAAGAAATTTCTTAAATCCGTTTAAATTCATAATAGCAAAAAGTTCTGCAATTTTTCTGTTTCACGTGAAACATTATAATGTGTGTTACGGAATGAAGCAAATATAAAGAGCGAGCGGAAAATGCAGTGTCGTTGTATTCATTCTGTACTGTATTTATATGAAAATTATGTAATTATATATATAGTATAGGTATTATAATAATTCACGTTTAAGGCCCTAGTCTACTTTGTCGACCAAAAAATGGGTGATTTTCGTTTTTTTTTTTAATAGAACGACAAGTGCTATCGGTTAAAACTTTTTAGTCGAAAACACATTCTTTAAAGAGGAACAAAATTATTTAATATAAAAGTTTAGAATATTGAACATAAAATAGATAGTATTGCGCGGAGCTCCTTGAAAAAAATGTTTCTATTGGTGCAGCTGACTCCGATGGTTAGTTTTATGTGAAGCACAAAAATAGAAATTATTCTCAATTAGTAAGACTATATGGTTATGGCTGGTATCAGAATTACTGGAGTATGAAAAAAAACTTTTTAAAGTTCAAAAGTAGAACAGGGTCTTAACTTACATGTGTATAACTTTTTTACATGGGTGTAGTCTGGGTGAAAATTAGGATGAAAATAGTTCAGAATCACAAGTGATTACTATGATCGCCGTTTGCTGAAATTTATTATGTTTGTGAGCGGCCTTGACTTGACTGTAAATATATTTGATAGTTTTCTGCTTCTAGATTTTAGGTTTTCACGGCTAATATTATCATTAATACTCATAGTTTCCGGATAGAAGCCGCGTCCGTGTTCAGCTTATCAACTAATGAATTTATGATCGGCTGTAACACTCATCCGCATGAGCAATCATAGGTATATTAAGATTTCCTGATAACATGAGGCTTCAATGTCGGAGCCTCGTAGCCCTGATGATGCAAACTGAAACGTTTGCCGAATGTCAGCACAAAGCTGATCACGGACGCGGCTTCCATCTGGAAGCCATGAGTACTGATAGTTATCTGCTTCCTTTTATGTATCACTTTGTCTCGCTCAAATTGTCAATTTAAATGATCGAAGTTCACTATTGTATTACAGTACAGGGCCCGGAGGTGGAGTTAAAAAATATATCTTTGCACCTGAAAATTTGTTTTTACACAATTTTTATAATTATCACATTGAAATTTTTCCTCCAATCGTTAACGCGTTATTGTCTTTGGATTTTATAATATGTGCCACAATTGACATGAAACCCTTTGCGGTCGTATGTCTTCTCTCAGTCACCAAAGCTTTTTTTATACTGATCTTATATTATACTAACAATGAACGTACCCCAGGTGTCCCCCTTGGATTTCCTTCGTTTTGAAATATGTTATTCTCCATCAAAATCTAAGAGACACGTGTTTTTCTATCGGTTTTCGAAATCGGTTATCGAAAAACGGTTTTAGGGGGTGAAACAACCCTCAAAGCTGTACACCTCGAGTTCGGTTTTCGCAGTTTCGCATACATCCACTCGAGATATTTAAGTAGGACCAATTGGAGTATAATGCTCATGATGAATAATAAAAATGCATTTTGATTGGGGGGGAGGATTGCATACAAATTTATAGGGGTTCAAAAGTGCATAATTTCTATAACAAAAAAACTATCGATTCGATATTGATGAAATCAATTGCACTTGAAAATGCTAAAAAAAAGTAGGAGATGCGATTTTCGAAAAAACGTCGTTTAAGGGGTAAGCCACTCCTACGCCGGTGCAACCAATTTCTCATTAAAACGGCGTTATCTTGCTTCAATTTGCCTTTCCAATTATTAGGAAGCTCTTTTTATGTGTTAATTAAGAAGCTTAATCATTTCAATAATGTTCGTTTATATATGCTTACTAAAACCATCCTGCGGAGCTGCGAAAGCTGCCTTCAAAGAGCCCAACTTTGGGGGTTGATTTCACCGCCCTAAAACTATTTTTGGCCGATAAAAAAACACGTGCCTCTTAGATTTTGACGGAGAATAAGATATTTAAAAAGGAAGGAAATCGGAGGAGGACACTTGAGATACCATCCTCGTAAGTCGACAAACATCGGAGATGCGCAGTTCTAACTGTTGGTAATTAACGATGCTCTATTACTGTTCCTTCAACGAAAATTAACTTCGATCAGCATGACACCTAAGTATAAACTTAATACGACCGCAATGGGTCAATAGTGTCCAGTATCATAATAGGCTAGAACTATATATTCGATTGTAACATCTCATCTGTTAACTGTATCTGCTCTGTCTAGCAAATAAACTATTGGACATCCTCATCAGGATGTAGCGTTTCACAACCCCTTATACAAGGGTTACAACTTAAGCGTTAGAACAATGCAATGGTCTGACAATGCTAGGATTACGTTGCTATCTGTCATTGCTGTCGGCAGTACAGGTCGATCGTAAGGTTCGCCACGGACTGTGAATTATGGAAATACAATTTCCGACACCCCAGAAATAGTGCCAAAAGGCTATTGAATTGCTTACTTCCTTTTGTTGCTTAAATTTTCACCAAAATTTAGATTCTTTTTTTCGTTCTTTCTTGTGTCCGAATATTTTAAAATCCTTAAATATTATATAACACGAAATCTCAGATTACTCCTGACGTATTTGAACTTATATTCATACAAATTTCCGCATATGCTTTTTTGAGCTCCCTTATTTTCAAACTGATATGACTATTTTAACATTTTTAAAATGTACCTCAATTTCAAAGTTCTATTACACTAAGAGAATTATTTCCTGTGCATGGGATCTCTTTATTGTGACTTTAGATCTATACTAAATCTACTTCTCGTACGATACATTAAATTATTCTCGACAGAATTCTCCAGTCGTATCTAGTAGGAGGGGTGAGGGATGTGCTTGAAGCACTTTCTGAAGGTTTCCAGTGAAATTTCAGCGGTTAATGTTGCGGTATTTCGCCGCAGCGATTCTAACGAAATTCCCTAACATTCCTTAGCATTATGGTATCGCCATTACGCTGTTGGTAACGTTGGACTAAAATTAAATGTGGTTTTCAGCTTTAGGTAAGTATATATACAATGATACTAATACCATGAGATGTTGAAACACAAGAGAAATTATGATTATTATATTAATGAGATAATTTGTGGTAACGAAAGGAATTCTAATTTGACCCAAGGGATTTTTAATGTCGCTATACAAATTTCAATGGCATGGAATTAATGTTTGAAATATTCAAATTCAATCGGCGCCCAATGTCATGTATCCCATATCAATCGTATATAAATACTGATACGAAATTTATTTCTTGAATAGATTGTTTCCATCGCTGTATTAGATTTTGGAATTGGTAACACGTAGTAACTGGAACGGAGTGCCACGGCACACTGTCAAATATTAAATTTATTTGTTCTATATTTTATATTAAAAAAAGAGTCAGGATACAAAAAATTTAAAAAAAGCAATGCCATCTATCCCTTATACTGAGCATAAATATTATTTTAGTACAGAAATAGCACATCCTCCTGGAACAAATGCCAATTCCTGATGAACGTCCTACATCATCCGAGCTGATAAGAATACGACCAGAACTGGAATTTTATTTTTTTTTAATGATTTTACAGTACGCAGGAGAAACAAGAAATATGAAGAGTGTGGGTGAGGGGGGATGCGTGTTCGTATTTAAATAGATTGTTTTATACTCGCGATTTTCCTGCTATTCGTTTTTTTCTTTTTTCCAATGTACAGTGGAAGTAATTTCAACGTGAATATTAAACTGAAATTTTGTCTTTTTTGTGGCTATTTCAAGTTCACAGTTAGATGTTCTCCATTAACGTTCAAGCGTATGTTTGATAATATATACTGTAACGTGTGAATTATTCTTATCTGAACTCGACACCGACAGCTAAACAAAATCCAAGAGCGAACTATCTTCGAGAACCACCCTACGTTACCTTCGGCCGTCCACACGTCGTTCATGCATTCGCAAGCCAAGCGGGCGCCAACCAATTCTTGTTTCACCGGGAATTGACGATCCGGTATAAACTGGGAGTTTGGATGGAACTGGCCCAACTCCACCAAAACGAGAGCTCTGACGGAACCTATCAGATAATGCGATAACTTAACGGATCCTTTCGATTTT
>JAYRCB010000599.1:0-17825 GCA_036026315.1 Trachelus stipa | reverse complement strand
TATATATATATATATATATACACACACACACACATATATCTCTCTTAATTGATGGATGCTACGCACTAATCTGTGCGATAAGTTTCAAGGTTAGAGGAAGAAATAATTCCTGGAGGGCTGTATCAGCTATGCGCAATTCTACGATATAACGTTCAAGGTCAAATCGGCTGAGGGCTGCCACCCGAAACCTGGACGGATCGGGGAGGGAGGAAGGGGGTTCATAGAAGCTTGTTGAAGCTCTCCGTGGTGGTGGAGCAAGGGGCTGCTTCAAAGCGTCGCGCGAGAAGACCGCCGGTTCTGGGAGCGATCCTTCGCGACTTAGCACGAACACGAACCGTCGAAGCTTCCAGAATGTAGAGGGTTCTCGATCGTTTGTAATTCCTAGAATCGATCGCAAAATTCCTAGAATGTGACGCAAAATTTCTAGAATCGAGCAAAAATTCTTAGAATCGAGGGGTCTTGATGATGTTGCTTCCGGAAATTGTGGGCGTACACGTTGCCAACTTAGCAAGAACACCCACCTTCGAAGGTTCTAGAGTGTCGGTATAGGTCAGTACAGGAATCTTGAGTCAGAACACCCCAACTTATACTACGCCTCAATAACCCTCGATTAGCGAGTTTCATGTAAGTCAAATAACTTTTTGCATTTTAACCTGCCATATTGGATCCGCCATTTTTTAATTTTTTTACTTTGAGTTGAAATTCGCAATCCTCAACCACAAAAACCTCCGAATACTGAATTTCAATCAAATCCACCTGATATCTCGGTAACTATTATCGTAGATGCAGCTATTATGGAATTTATGTATAAAAGATTCACATAGTCGGTTTAGTCTAATGGTTAGCGTACTCATCTTTATGTAGTTAGGTAGTTAAGTGAGTAGGTAGGTCATGCAGGTCTTAGGCTCGAATCCTGCGAATGTTACGTCTCGGAGAGCATATTACGAAAATGTATGATTTCTTTTTTTTAATAAAATAATATTATTAATATTACTACATAACCGCCCCTTGCGGAGATTACGTCCTGGAATTAATAATTAACTCATATATTGGTTATATTAATCAATTGAAGAGTAGTAGAATCCTGTAAAGGCCCCCAACATTTAGCTTTGTAGTGTCCTGAAGAAAAAAGCGTGATCGTCCTTTAAAGGACCCTATGAGGATTCCACATGAGACTCCTAAGAGAATTAAGGAAAATTAATCAGGGCTTTGGAAAAACTCTGATAATATTTCTTCACGGGTACTTTACCGTTTTCGTTCATTAATATAATCTTTTATATTCCTTAAATCGCCCACTGTTTATTTAATAAATGATCATCACAATCGCAACCGCGATCATCATATCCCGGATCTATCAAACCGATGCCATGAACTGCATTCTCTCCGCAACAGAAACTTCAGGCAGAACTCGGCGACTCACTGTTGACGACACCGACAGCCAATGAACACTTCCGAAAAGCGACAGCAAAGCTACAATCTTAACTTGGATAAAAACCTGACATGGTTTTTTTAGAAAAGGATGTGAGAAAACGGTATGCCGAACACATGGAAAACTTAAACGTAAGAAATGGCGATCAATTTAACGACATAAACATTTGAAATAACGATCCAAATATTTATAAAACGAGCACGATGATCAAAAGTGTTTAGATACTCATAGCGAACACATTTTAACGCACGGAACAATGATGTGAAGGACTAGGATATTGAAAAGGATGATAAGGAGAGTTTGGATGGAAAGAATAACAGTTGAAACAATCAGGAACACTAGAATGCACAGAATCATAACCGAAAGAATTTGGATATAGAGAACGATAAATGTTAAGGCGGGTTTACACCAAGCGAGCATTCACTGCGAACACTGTTTACGAACAATCGCGAGAAATACGCTCGGGCGGTGGAAACACCCGGTCACACCGAACACCGTTTGCGAACGCTGTTCTCGAATGTTCGCGAACATTCGAGCTCGTTCCGCGACTTGTCGGTAAACCAACGAGTTATCAAAGGGATTCAGTGTTCGTTGCTCGTCCGGTGTGAACAGTACCTAGGTTTAACAACGCCGGCGGCATGTTAACGCACTTCTGTCGGAACTTCGCCGAATGTCTGAGAAATACCGCTCGATCGGCGTGCTAAGGCAGTCTGAACGGGGTCCCCCCTTCAAGTTCGCGAATGATCGAAAGCGTTTGCGAACGTTTGCGAACGACAGCGAACATTCGCAAACAATGCTCGCTTGGTGTAAACCCGTCTTTAGGTACCTGAACAACGAAATGTTCGGTTAGAAGCCTCCGAAGGGTATATTCTAAAACACGCTGCTAGCACTACGAGTATCGTTATGTCTGTATTTACCTACATTCAATTGAGTGAAACACAACCATACCCGCAGTAAGTTTTAGAATACATCCTGAAAACCAGGTACAATGCTTTTGAACACTTGAAAATCGGAAGTATTAAATTAGCACTCACTAATATTAAGGGAGCCGGAACCATCGACGTCCACAGTAGAATTCATGTGTAGGTTATTTAGGTGCAAATTTCCATTTTCTGTTGTGAATGTCGACTTCGTACAATAGTTACTGCCAACTTGAACATCGCCATTTTGAGTAGAAACTTTTAGTTCTGCACCCAAAAACTTGTCAGCTTGCACCAACTAGAAATTTATAATGATCAATATTCCACAGGTATCTATTTCAAAATAATATTTAATTCTGATATCTTTCCATACTTAGGTATTTTCAAAATCATATAAAACTGAGGAACTATTTAATAAATACATGGTGATTCAGAACAGAAACGGCAGCTTGCACGAGCGTATTCGTGATGACAAAACGAAGAAAAGTATGTTTTGCAAAATGTCGTGCGACAAGTAGTTTTTGAGCTATTTAGGTTTAAAGTGGACCAGTCTGATGCCTGGTTCAAGGGAAATACAGAGTCATCAAATTCGGAAAAGTTCTCACCGTGGAAAGAAATATGCGCGCAACAAACGAAGGCGTTCAATTGTCGCGGGACAGGAAATTGCTCGCACTAAGATACAACGCATAGCTTTTGTTCTTTCTCCCCCTTTTGTGTATACATGCAGATACATTCGGACTTTCGTAAAGGTTTCCTAGAAATAAATCTGCAGTACTTTAGTAATAGCGTCAAGAGGTACAGAATCTGAATTGACTCAGAGTTTAAGATGACATATGAACGCGCAAAGACAATCATGAGTAATTTTCGAATCTTTACTCAAATATGAAGAGAAGCACAGCGAGAATCGTGCGACTACGCATTATTTAACAGACGTCGGTTTGCTCGAAGATAATCATTCGTTCCGTTGAAGATACAAATGAAAAGGTATCGTTCAATCGCACGCTGCTGTCAAAAGGAGGAAGACAAAGAGGAACAGACAGGAAGATAAAGAGGAAGACACAGAGGAAGCCACAGAGGAAGACACAAAGGAAGACACAGAGGAAGATACAGAGGAAGAAAAGGAGGAAGACACAGGAAGTCACAGAGGAAGGTATACAGGTAGGCAAATAGAAAGACACAGAGGAAGATACAGAGGAAGAAATGGAGGAAGACAAAGAGGAAGGTATACAGGAAGGCAAATAGGAAGACACGGAGGAAGACAAAGAGGAAGGTATACAGGAAGGCAAATAGGAAGACACAGGAAGAGCAAGTTAACTTAATACTTACATGGTCCCATTATTTTGGTAAAATCACAAAAGGACAATGAGAAGAATTAATGTAAAATTGTCATTGACCTCGAAATTATGATAAATATGAATGTATTGTATTCTGGGTCATTACACTGTAGTTGTTTAATGCTTTTAAACTGATTAACAAATTTTTTGTACATAAATATCGCTAATAATTTTTTATTACAAAAATTATAGTTTGTAGATATTTTTGGGACAACATTGTAGAGGCCAATTAAGGTAAAGAGGATCTCAGCGAAGCTGCATTCTGTCTGATTTACTCGGAAGCACAGTGAATTTCAGTTGAAGCAGGACGTTCCTATGAAGATTCAATAGCACATGGCAGTTGGTGAAACAGTGGTTGATGATGAAACATTTGCTAGGATGATAGGTGTCCAGTGAATGTCGACTCATGCGAGCAGCATAGGGAGTGAGGAGTATTATCTAGGAAGGGAAGAAGATCTTAGAAATTACGAAGGTAGTATTAGGTGATCATTTGGTAAAATTACAGGGAAATTCGACTTTGCTTTGTGTTTTTATAAAGTGAATTTCATTAAAGCTCACGTGGATTTTAAAGCAGATGTTCAAAATGGCCATCTTCGTCTTCCAGACATAAACGAGCTCGAGATAATAAAGTCAGTTGGGTGCGAGCAATCATTTCTTCGGTAATGCTTGAAACAGCAACGTGTATTTTCATCAAGAGATTATCCCGATCTTGAATTTCGTCTTTGTACACTTTTGATTTCATATGTCCCCACAAGAAAAAATCTAACGGGTTGAGATCGGGAGATTTCGGTACTATAGTTTCGGTACAATTAGTTGAATTTTACGGTTTTGTGAAACTTACTAGGTTAGTTATATCCTCAACCTCATGACCATTGAATCTTACTTTAATAAATACCTCTGATTTCTCAAACTTGCTCATTTTTCAAGTAGGTGTTTTTTGAGGTTAGGGTTGAACTAAGACACGTTGGGCCAATTTTGATAGCAGTAGCAGATTCAGATTCAACGCGTCAAAATACATAGAAATACATATGTCTTGTCCCCAGATCAAGACATTTTTTTTTAGTGTCACTGTGTAATCGATATTATTGTTTCAGTATAAAAATATTAAACACAAATAGGTTACTGTAAAAATGTTGAAAGAATAATTAATATTCATAAGAACAAAGAATTAAACTCTAGACTAACTCAGATATTTTAAGTATACTTCAATGGCTATCCTACATTGAAATAAAGATCGTCTTATGCGATTCACAATGCATCTGTTTTTATGGTCTTGATGATACAACTATTTAAATAATGATTATATCCACTGTTCTTAATTGTCTAGTTGTACATTATAGCTATTATTGCAAAAACCACCACCTAAGTATTCAACTTTTAACGATAATATGGTATGATGATAATATAAACATAATATACATCACACATCATTCAACTGAAATGTGTTTTTTAAATTTTGGTTATTGTAATCAAGGTAGAGTGCAAATTTGTAGAGGCCATGTTTGATTTTCAAATAATTGAAACAACTATTTCCATTTCTTATTCTTTATAAACTTTATTTTTTTTCATTCACGTTACGTGAGATATATTAGAATAAATTGTAAATTATAAAAGATTTTGAAAATATACTTTTAGCTATAATGAATATATTTAGATGCCTAAATCTTCTACTCTTGTTATAAATAAATTATATATATCCAGTTGACCCTGATTAATATTCAATATCATATAGTCTATGAGGATTCAAACTTACCCCATTTTTTGCTGTATTTATTTCAATGTTCCCTTGTAGACTATGGCGAAGTTTTACAGAGCCACCATCACTTGAAGAAAGTATAAGTTGACCAGCTTGAAGTTTTCCTCCTGTTATATCACCACATTCAGTCTCAACTATGATTGAGTCCGAAACCATACCAGAAACATGTACATTGCAGTTGCCAATAGCTTGGACATCAACGTCTAAAAAATGCATCCTTTGAGTTATGTAACTGCTAAGAGCCTAGTAAATAGATTATGAATGATTATTACTCTTATCCAATCATAATTCAGTTGTTATTTAAAAATAAGGTACCTTTTTGTTAGCCAGACGCAAATGTCGCCAATTATGAACCAAACGCGAGCCAAGTCGCGAAGCGAATAACAAAACAGACAACGGAATAAAAGTTAAAAACGTTTAACTATAAACAAATATTAATGAATTGTAAACAAAACAGTTTTACCCAAAAAGAATGCTTATAATTATTATATAATATTATATTTATAACATTATTTATTTATTATATTATATATTATTATATAATACAACGAACATTCCCCTTATGGTTGTAAGAAATTTGGCGAAATTCTACATTATTTGCCGATTTTTCGCTTGCATCCGTTTAACGGAAAAGTACCAAAAATAAAATTATTGATAA
The DNA here is from genome assembly GCA_036026315.1 of Trachelus stipa. Classification (NCBI taxonomy): domain Eukaryota; kingdom Metazoa; phylum Arthropoda; class Insecta; order Hymenoptera; family Cephidae; genus Trachelus; species Trachelus stipa. Next base: position 11,728 of record JAYRCB010000599.1, on the reverse strand, counting down.
TTATATATATTGATAAGAATCCTTGTAAATGACATTGCACAAACCATTATATAAACTAAATAGAAATGATAAATAATGCAATATTTAGTTAAAGTATATAAATAATATTCAACAAGCGATTGTTTAGGTATAAATAACTAATCTATGCAATCAAGATACAAAGTTATTATAAGTAATGTATAGGGAATAACTTTATATAAATACGAATTGTTGTGCATATACTTAACACTGATATGGATAAAATGTTTATTACATATAATTTGACTAGTACATTAAAAAGAAATACAGTTTTCATATTTTTTTAAATACCAATATACTTAAAGGAAATTTATGAAATTAATCTTAGTAATTAACTATGGCAATATGATTGACATAATTATAATCTTAACGTGCATCAGTAAAAAAATAATCTATATTCATTAAAAAAGGTCATGGATCGTAACCAATATAATAAGGATGAAATTCGTATTATTGAATAGAACATTATTTGCTTGAAAATATCATAGTAAGTAACGCGAAACTAATAATTAAGAGGAAAAAGTATTAACTAACACTTTTATGAAAAAAAAATCGTAAAGAAAAGATGAAAATATAAATTAGAATACATTATTTATTAATTACAGAATTGCAATGTATATTTAAAAATATAGAACTTTCCTTACCATATCGTACAGGGGATTCTATAAGACATTTGGCATCATCAGGAATAAGATGTAATTGTTCATCCAGAGTGCGGATTTCACAAATGTCATCATTTACCTGAACTGTCAAAACTTCGCATTCAGAATCAGGTAAAGCTTCTTTGGAAAGCAACCGAATAAATACGGTATTCATATCAGGATACATATCTGGATCTGTAGACTTAACCTCAACATCACAGGCCACATTAATCACCAACTTTCCGAAAGGTTTGACATTTTTCACAATTTCTTGCACAACAATCGGTTTATTTGATGAAAACCAACGGGAATGTGTTACAAGTGCCGGTAGTGCATTATAAAATTTTTGATTGAATCGCAAGTACGACAAAAAGCAACGACCGCATACAGTATTCATTTTTCTTAATGAAAAATAAGAAAAACCGGTTTTTCTAACCGATTGCACCGTAAGCTGTTAACCTACATTCGTTCCAATTTCAGAAATTCGCCGTAAACGCTCGTATAATAACCTCAGTGAAGTTAGCCAAACAACTTTAACTTTTTATCATACCTAATCGATTGGTGGTCGTTTGGTGATTATTGGTAACCTATTTAAAACATTTTATGGTCAGTCATTCTTTTAAGTTATCAAAATTTGATCGTGAAGTTAGCCGAAAAATTTTTTTTCAACGAATTAAGTTTTTCAGGTGCTCAATCGATACGTAATCGTTTGGTGGTAACGAATATCATAATTAAAACGTTTGGTGGTCGTTAATTTTCTTACAAAATTAAAAAAACAATGCAGTCTAGCTGGACTGGACATGGGTATATGAACACACATTTCCGGTCGATAAAACAGATATTTCTGAACAGATTGTCCTTTCGAAACAATTAATCAATGCAAGAAAGCCGATGATTGGTAGTCTATTTAAAACATTTGATGTTCATTAATTAATGCACTTCTTTATTATAATCTGAGACTTTTACTTACGTTATTGTGCCGCCTCGTGCTCCGTTTTGAATTAGTACACATTCATTTCGTTATCGTTTGACTAGTTCCATAATTTATGGCGTTTAGTAAGATCAATAACTTATGTGGGTGTTTTGAAGTACAAGTATTATATAAATGTCGTATAGTACTTCCTTTTTGAGTAACTTTTCAGTTTGCATGATGTACCTGATACCCAGACCTTTCTTTGAACGTCGTTATTTCTGTTTAATAGGGAAATAAAATGGAAGTGAATAATTCAGTGTATTTAAAACATAGTCAGTGTAGATCTCAGTGTCAAGTGCCATCAAATAAAGACAAGTCTCCATAAGAATATTACCATGACCTTGTATGGTTTTTCATGTTTGAATAAATCTACTGAGCATATGAAATACATTGGAATTTATCATACACTTATATTTTGGAGTCGAGGAATCTATTGCCAATAACTATTTGTCATACGTAATCTAGTACATGGTCTTCTACTATTTTTTTTCCAGGTTTATAGCTTAATTTTAATATGATAATCAGAATGTAATTTTGTAAGTGGACCATATTAAAATTATGTATCAGCACTGGAATGTGGATGTGCTGTCATACCTGCGTATGGTGTAATATAACAATAAGAAAATCAGGCAAATTGCTTCTTATAATGATGTCTATTGTTGCTATGCTCCAATACACATTGATGCAGTAAGATATTTTTATTATAATTGCTCAAACAATGACTTAGGTTAAGATTAGAATAAACTTGTTGAGTAGGACATTGGAAATGGCATAAGTTCTCATCAGTGCAATAGTTTTTAATATTTGTATCTTTTCAGAGATTGCTGCAATCTTGTATATACTTTGAAGAGATGCCAGAACATGGAATATTTAATCAAGAGACTTGGTCATTTAAACTTGATGGTAATATGGAATTCGTTAAAGCTCATTAGTATCTATGGTTTGGTAAGATTCTGTAATTTTTCGAGATTTTTTTAACTTTAACTTTTTTATTGGGCATTTATATCCATATACGTCTCTGTACATGCATAGTCACATTTCTCTAGTAGATTGCTGAAAGAAATTTAATCTTTCTATTCTTTTCATTAAAAATTTTTCACAACAACGGTTTCAATTTCAATTAATTTTCTTCTATAAATAAAAATTCATTTTTGAAAGTGAAATTAAGGAATATTAAAATATGAAGCCACTTAATTTTATTTTAAAGAACATAGTAAAGAATTTAAGCATTCTTTGCTCTCTCTCCTGGTATAAATATTTAAGAAAAAGTAAATGTAATTGTCATTATTTTGCTAATCATATTTCCCATTCTCTTTAGTTTTATTTCCCTTCGTGTTATACAATACACAAAACAAGAGTAATTTTCTAATTATTTTCTCCTTCAACAACCCACTAGGGTTGCTTTCCATATGTTATGTTATATGCATGTGTAAATAATCACCATATTACGTATATATGTTATTGTGAAATCATCACTGAGCCTGTTTAAACTAATTCTTTTAAAAGTGACATTCATCCGACACTGAAGAATTAAGGAAAGAAGGAACTTAACCTAATCTAACCTAAATAAAAAAAATATTTCTAAGGATGGTTAACAGTTTTAATAAAGTCAAAACCCTTTCTATATTAGTTGTGCAGGCCCTGAAACTTTGCTTGTTCTCAAAATATTAACTGTTTTTAAGAATGATTCATTTAAAACATTTTAACTAATGCTTTTACTTTCCTGAGATATTGCAAGAAATGAAATTATTGCAGTGTTTGCACATTAATTCTGTGCTGATGTCAGAAATCAGTTTTGGAAAAAAAAAATTACTGTTTCATTCTTACTGTTCATTTGTGTTTATATTTCTAATATAACTAATACACTAATATTTCAAGCAAGATTTACTTCAGTATAACGAAAAATTGACACCGGGATGCAACTTTACTCTTGATGATTATACAAAATAACTTTTTAATTTTCGCGCCGATAACATTTTTTATCCTAAACGTTAGTGTCGCTAACAGCATTTTCACTATTCCAATAGTTTTGCGTGTGGGTATGTCTAAACTTTTCGATATGATAACCTGCGCCACTCGCCATCTAACAATACAGTTACTTACAATAGAGTTCCTTACAATATAATAACTTCGTATTTCTGTGATACCTCGAACGTTTTTATCGCTCTAAGTTTATTAGTATATCGGAATTACAGCAAGGTACATTAAATCAGGTAGATAAACTTTTTGTGTTTGTACATTTACATGTTAATTAACCCTCCGTGTGCAATGAGGTTCATTGTGTCTTTTCATCAGTTTATCAATTTCTAAAAAATGTTAGAAAATTTTGGTTTACTCTTCAAAGTCTCTAGAACATTATCCAAAATAGTAAAGGGCCCAGTATCTGGACAGTTAACGCTGCAATCCCAATTCCCCAACGTCCATAAGAAATTATTTCAATTTTTCGTGCGCACATGCTTTGTTCACATGCTAGCTTCAAAGTCTAGCATGTTGCCACGAAATACGTGGGTACAGTTAAAATACACGCAGCTTAATTTTATCCTGGATATTTTTCATTGTTTTGTGGCGTGATTTTCCTTCTGATAATCTGTTGTATGTAATATTCTTTTTGTTGAAGGATTTTTTTTCACCATGGGCCGTCCGGCCAAGGTGCCCCTTCGTGATGCCATTGACGTGGTCAAGAATTTCATGCAACATTTTCTGACAAACGATCTTCCACCATACACGTCGGAAGTTTGGAAGAAAATGAGTGCTAGTTTGGAATTTAGGTGGAGTCCGCATAATGTATAAACTCACGTACGCGAGAATAGAAGAAAAATTCTAACTAAGGCAAGAGACGAGATGGAGATTGTGGTACCTCTAGATAAGTGTGCGCATTCACAGAATAAAGAGCATGATGATTCCAGTCTTCTGGATGATAATGAAGCCGAAAATACACCTTCAAAAGAACAAGATTCGTCGTTCAACTCTACCAATAGCACGTTAAATCTTAGCAACACCTCGAAATTCAAATTAATCTTAAGTGAGGAAAATTGGAACAAAATAAAATCTGGAGGATACAAGAAACTTGTTTTGAAGCCATGGGTGTGGACCAATGTTATCGGTGTTACATTTTGGCAACAACATGAGCTGAATTGCGCTTTTGTTTTCAAACGGGCAGATGTCAAGATGTCTGTTTACAACCTATCATACGATATTATCATCGTTGGGATGTGCACAAGCGCAGCATGTGGTAATAAGTTCGTTGGTAGAGCGACGAAAAATCTTAATAAACGCGGTGGATTGATAATGGACGTTGAAACGCGTGACACGTGATAGGCAAAACACAAGGAGATAAAACGCCCATTCAATGGCGGGTGGAGGAAAGAAGCGGAAAGAAAATTAATGGAAAAACGCAAAGCGCGAGAACATATGCAGATGGGAGATTTAGCACCACTCTTTTTACCTTCTGATGACGTGCTGAGATAAGCTAAAAAAGAAGGAGCAGATCGTGAACTCGCCATCCGGCCAACCGACGCACGCAATTTAATTAGAACGATCGGGGAATTGGCAGGTACTATTGAATATGCTGGCCTTATCCAAGGAATAGGTTCATTACTTTTTTAGATATTTTACGGAACTCCAAGTCAACTGCATATTTATGATGAATATTGCCGAATATTTAAAGGAGAGACTATTATAATCTTTCATGCAACGGGAATTCTCGTTACAAAATTGATTCGGCCTGACAATCGAAAAACTGGAAACATTTTTTTATATTGAGTCATCAATTTTAAAAAAAACGACTTTACCAGTCTACTAAATGCTGTCGGATTAAACATGACACGGAGTTAATACAATATTGGCTACAGCAATGGATTCATAGTGGAGCACGCAAACTCAGAGAGGCTGTTTGCGATTATTCAAGAGCGCTAATTTCGGCCATATGCAGGGCAATGAACAATATCACGTTAAAATCGTAAATAAGCGAGTGCTTCGCATCAGTTCAAGATATTCGTGAAGGTATGGAATCACTGACAATGTTCATCTGCATAGATGTGGCTCATTTAATAGTGTTACGTTCCACGCCTTATAATTATTAATAGTAAAGTCAAATCATATTCTTATAATCGTATAATCATATAATCACATAATCCAGAAATAACACTATTATACCACACATTAACAATATTAAATACTATTATATTTTGTTAATGTCAAACAATGAAGATATAAATAAAAAAATAAGCCTGAATCTTCTCGGATAACATTCAAGGAGATTCAAATTACAGAGTACAGCTTGGTATATTGATTATTGGAAAAAGGTTGATTGTCAATCGATATGTTAGGAATTTAAAAGAAGGGGAGTTACATTGACCAATCAGAAGTAGTTTTAATGCTATAAAAAGGGAGTCAGAAATCATATTCGATGATGTGAATTAAAGAGATTAAGAGAACAACATCAAAGTTGTCGAGCGTGTTAAAATCGTACAATTGAAGTTAAAATCAAAGTTCCAATTAGAATCGGGAGTGAAGTCAAAACTGACATTAAATATACCAAGAACCTCTAAAAACTTATCCAAGATACTGAAATCAGAGTATTCGTAATTTACTCGAAACCTTCCTGGATAGAACTGAAGCCGTTGTATAGGGCCTCTACCTTATCCTACCAAATCATTAATATAACTCGAAACATCGATCACCATCTCATACATCATCAGGACTTGGATAAGACTGGTCATTCACCCCAACGATCTAATTGAGATTCAATCGCATATCAAAGGAAATTCAAATATACTAGGAATACGAGATCCGAGTAAGTACAGACTTATGCCTAAACGAAGTGGTAGGAAAGTTCAATTATGTAAATTATTCAGACAATTAGATAAACCATACACTCAAAAACAAACAAAACCAACGAGCCAGAAGGATCTAGACGCGACAAAATATAAGATTCACGAACAAGACAATTCTATTCACTGCTTACCGTGGAAATTGATTCCCATAGAGTTTTCAAAACTACCAAACGGTTTACCTACTGAGGAATCACTTAAAAATAAAATATTTCCTGATTCACGAAGACATATTTTGAGAGATTATCACAACTCAAAATCACAAAACTCGATAGGCCTTGTATTAACACATGGACGTGCTGATAAAGTAGACCGAACCAACGAATCATCCCTTTTATTACATATTCCATTTACGTCGCTTGATTTTCCGGATCCAGCGATCGTAACAATACATATAGTTTGCCGGTGGAAGAGTTTGAAGCTCATCAGGCAGAGTGCATTTAAACACTTTTACGTTCGGTGTGTTGCACTGATGATTGACTGTCAAACACTTCCTGATTTCAGTGAAATGTTTTTTATCACGTGCGTAGTTGGACTGCAGGAATACGAAGATTCGGTTATCGGATTCCTGGGATCAGGAACAACGAAAGATGCAAGAAAAATGTTGGAAGGTTATATATTTACACGATGCGTTGACGTCCAGTTCCAGGAACAAAAAATGGACATCGCTCAACATCCATCAGCCGACACACAAGATAGTTCAAGCACGAGCAGCAGTAGACCTATTGAGCAATGGGGGCAACATCAGCTGACTCTGGCAGAAGAGATAACGCATACCGGTGTCGAGCTGAATCCGTTTTATCTTCCGGATTGTATTGAACAATTATCGAAACTAGCGACGGAGTTTCCTCCGTGGACCTCCGTAACTCTTCCTTACGAGGCACCACATGCAACGTCAAGTTACGTCGAGAGTTATTTTAACGACTTAAAAATACGAGTGCTGAAAAACAATACCAGGCCGATGCGAGTCGATAAATTTCTTTACAAACATGCCATAGACATTAACGGGGGAACGCTGCTATTTTCATCCAAACTGATCGGTTTTGAAAAGAGAGGTAGTACAGCACCGGTTTTACCATCGAAAGATATCATCGAGATGAACGATGCCTCCCTTACCGAACCAAGCCCAATTAAGTACGCCGCTGACGAAAATGATTCAGATTTGCTGCCACAAGAAAATTGGCGAGCGAAAGATACGATACATGATATGATGGATAATGAGTCAATTGAGGATAACGTGGCAGCTTATGCGAGACTTCAAATACTCGATACGATCAAACTCGAAGATGCCGTAAGTGCAGATGATCCTTCGGAGAACATCGCAGATAATGATTTGAATTGGTCGCAAGGTCAGATCGAAAGGGTACTCGGCCCGATTTCAACACTTGATGAAGTGAAATTGATAAGATGTTGTTCGATCATTCATACAGCATGACGAGTAAAATAATCACAAGTGAAAGCATAGCAGTTGAGAACTGTCACTCAGAATCTCAGTGGAATGTTGATGACGTAAATAAAACCCATGTAAAAGAAGAAGCCTCAAAAGCGAAGGACACAAAGAGCAAGTACTTTAAAGAATTTCCGGAAATTCGTCAAATTAATCTTCTTACTAGGAAATCTAAGAAGCCTTCTCTTGACACTTGATGAATAACGGTGTTACCAGAGCAATACTACACAATAGAACGAACATCTTGAGGGATTTTTGTCCCCAAATACCTACTACGGTGACTAACAATCGTGTTGTGTCATACACAATCAATGCATGGACAAGCATCGCAAATGTCCTGCTCTGTCCTCGTCGCCAGATATCTGTTTCTTTAATAACAGTTAATCACAAGACAATTTCCAAACACGGTATCGGTATGCTGGAGAAAGCGCTCTCTTTTCGCTCGCGTATTTACAATGTCTGCTGCTGGCATGCACTGGAAGTTACATCCTGGATAAAACTCCGAATGTACATATTTTTATTGAATTGGACATTCGTAATATTGATTCTGGTATGCCCATTGCGAGGCACGGCATGCCATGCGCATTACGACAGTTCCCAGTAACCCTTTGACTTGCTCTGAATGAAGAATTAGAAACCGAGTACAGGTACAGTTTCTTTGTTCGTTATTATAGTGTTTTTCATTATTATTTTTATAATTTGAATTGAATTGAAGAAGCTTGCTTGGCTCTAAACTCCGCGGCCTTCAATTGTTCCAGATGAAATTGTTAACGTTCGGTCATAAGTTGCTGTCTCTGGTACTTATATAACCATTTGAGTCCCAAGCAGCGCAAAAGCGCTGTTTAGATTTTATGTCGGAAAATCTCAGAACATTTGAACGCTATGGTTTAAGAAAGCGCTATTACGCTGTTCGGCATTTTTCGACAATATTTTTTCAAAGACCCCTGGGATTCAAACGGGTAATATACCAATAGTCTTCCAATTTTATAATTGGAGTTCGATGAAAACCAAGCAGTTTACGGTCAGTGATTTAATATTGTAAAAGTCGAGAATGTATTCACATCTTCCAGTCCCCTACATACATGAGTGGGATTGACTGTGTAAGATTAGTTTATCATCGTCGTTGATAAGTTTTTCACATGACCTGCCCACCAAATGCATGGTTGGAGTTGACAGCTTGTAATATGTAAATCTAACAATTGGGTTTGAGCAGTTTCCAAAGCGAGAAACTTTATTCGTGTCCCCCAAAGTGTAATTGGGGTTGACAGTGTTCAAATAGGTAGACTTGATGCAATTAACAACATAGAAAAAGCAATAGTAGGGCTAGTAGTTGCACTTACACTATGATTGTTAGCAGCGCTTCAGATGTTTGGGACCAACACAGTCCACATAAGTATCATATCATTCATCCAAAAATGCCAATGTCCAAATGCCAATGTACACTGGGAGACATTCTTACCTACCTCATTTGAAGCAAGTACAAGGTAAGCAGAAGGTGAGTACTGGCATCAAAGCGCTACTCCCCTTGCCTGGTGTCAGATATAATGCAATCTGTATACAGATCATTTTGCACATACTACATCCAAATACGTGAATACTGACTGAAATTGGGCTAAGTGGATTGTTTCCTCAGCAATAAAAGGAATGTGGTGAAGCTCGTGCAATTCTTCAGTCTGGAAGAAAAGAAGGTGAACATAAATTTAATATTGTTTAATAACCATAGTGTTGTCTTCCATAAACATAGTGATGTCCACTTGTATTACTTCCTGCCTCACCTGCAGAGGCTAGTAGCAGATAAGCATAAGAGTAATTACCGTTGTGCCACTGAAATAACAGCTGTTCTAATTAGAGCAGCTCTGATTGACTCATTTGTATGATGTAATCATCGATCGTAGTGCAGGCCTCCTGGGGACCCGCTACGTTAAATAATGAGAATGGATTGACTGTGGTACCTCTTGGGTGATGTGGAAGCCCGCAGATTATCGCTGTTTGTGCCCATACTATAATAAAATACCAAATTAATTATTATAGTGTTGAATTTATTTTACCTCCACCTTTAGCGTCACAGCCCGGACAGATTTTCAATAAAGTTATATTTCAACAAAAATAATTTTACAAAAATTAAAAACTCCCGACTGAAAAAAGGAATAATAAATAAATTGGTTAAATAAAAAATTGTGAAATAATAAATAATCACTCGCATATTATAGTCGGGGGATTTTGCTGCACTCAATGTTAAACATATCTCCCGACTATAATATGCGAGCGATTACTTTATATTATTCCTTTCTTCAGTCAGGGGTTTTTTAACTTGTAAAATTATTTTTATGTCATCCTTTTTAAAATAATATTTTAAACGTAAGGCTACGTCACTATACAGATTCCGACTGAGTTCCTTGCCCTACTTCTTTTCGGCTCCACGCAGTTAGCCCCTCATCTATAACGGATTCGAATGATTTTTTTGCAATCGTTTGTAGGTAGTTTGTAGGTGTTTGATATTGCATCTACAACGTTTGATAGTCCATCATTTATTTATAATATTAAAATTAATTTTCTAGGGAATTTTTATTTAGGTTAGCCCCTCATTCAAATGTTTTATAACTTAATCGTATTTTCTTCGCATGCAATCGTTTGTAGGTCGTTTGTAGGTACTTTATATGTCATTGATGATATGAAATAATTGATTCTTTAATCGTAAATAATGAAAGAAAGGTTATCTAGGGAATTCCATAAACTGCACATAGCGCGCATGCGTGCACAAGTGTACATGCCTGTGTTAGGCCCGTTTTCTTCATCGCGGTTCAATGTATAAACTCGGTTTAACTGTGCTGTTGCCCAATCAGACACTTGTATTTTGAACATAAACGGAGTTTATGCATTGAAGCGCGCTGAAGAAAACAGGCCTTACAATACATTTACGCAGCGATCTTGAACCAGTTTAGTTAATACTGATCTAAAGGAATTGACCAATCCTCAATTGACCAGGTGTGTTCGAAAATGAACCGAAGGGACGATGCTCGCGCACTCTCGGCTGATCTTCGAACGCAGCTGTTATAGGTGTGTTCGCAAACCAATCATATTGTTCACGTTTGCAATCGACCTAACTGAAAATCAAATTTTACTTATTATTTAAAGATGCTTTAATTAAATAAAAAACTAATTGCGGAGCAATTGGGAGCAAATTGGGAGCAATTAATTTATCAAGAAACTCATATAAAAATCTGCTTAGATATTTCGAATTTCAATAAAAATAAAAATTTTCTGTTTTAATGAATATATATTAATCATTGCATAGTAGCAATGGAGCAATTACGGAAACATATGGAGCATTTAAGGAGCAGTTTTTTAGGCATTATAATCATATAAATTTTTATTTTCCCGCGCTAACTTCCCGACGGTCAATCCGAGAGCTCCATATAGTTAGCCACTCATCACGACTGATCGAACTGATTATTGTCGCTATCGTTTGTTGCTCGTTTGTCGGTGAATGATCGACTATTTTAAACGTTTGACGGTTATTTGTTTATATAAATTTAAGCTAACAAAGTTGGCTGGGGAATTTTTTTTACTTAGCCCCTCCAACGTCATATTTTCCTTGTAATTGCAAATAAAACGAATGTGACGTCCTGATCGTCGCCACTATCGGTTCCGCGGCAGATTCGACTGCATGAATCTGACGAGGTGGGTTCGTCAGTCACCAAAGCTCTGATGAGAACTCCAATGGTGTTCAATCCTTTGTGTACAGAGTGTATCAGCAGAGATGCACGTTTGAGATTTGCGGTGAAACGGTGCACCATTTTGAAAATCTGATGTCACA
>JAYRCB010000598.1:16032-57267 GCA_036026315.1 Trachelus stipa | reverse complement strand
AAATCATCCTTTCATACCTTCTATACGTGGACACATTCATAACACTACGATCGTTCTCCTTCTATCTAGGCTTCGTGATTAACACATTACAACCAGATTCTGTAATGTTATTATATGTATTTATGTAACTCATGCATGAAACGCGCTACTTTCCGTGCCTCCAAAGTGTGGCGTAAGTGGCGCTTTATAACTAAAGATGCGATAAAAATGCTGCGCATGCGCAAGTTGGCCCAATTTATTTTATCGCACTAGTGCTCTCTTCTCACACTAGTGCGATAAAGTAACCTTTGTTCTCGCGCGCTGTCATGACATGCATTCACTTTGGAGGTCTTCCTTCCTTTCCTTATGAGTGCCTCCTTCAATGGGGAGATGTGTCAGTTACTTTGAAGGCACAAAAAGTAGCAATTTTCATTCATGCGTTACAGAAAATATTATGCGATACTGGTGCAATAAAGTTCGCTTTTTCGCACTCGTATCGCAAAGTACTAATATAATATTATAATACCAATTAGTATACGTATGTATAATACTATAATGTTAATAATTATATTGTATACAAATATTATTATACAAAATATATATATCTTAAAGAAAATGTATGGTTAAGTTATTGTTAGCTTCCACCATAGGATGCCACGTATACTGTACGTCTTATCAGACTTGCTTTTTTCGCAAGATTTGGCTTTCTAATAACTATAGGCTTTTACTATCTCTGTTATTTTCTTTCCGCGATTACAAATTCAAATAAGTCATGAATTCTCTCCATGGCAACTATACAAATCGCTAAAGTTAAAACAACAGATGCTTTGAGTTTTTTGGAGTACGAAATCCGATATCCGGAGTTTGTGAACGTAGATGCTACCGCACGGTTATGCCGAGTTTTTAATAATGTGCTCGATGTACTCAACAGTAGGAACAAATCCTGCAAGAATCCGACTCAGCAGTGTATTACACCTCAAAACCTTTTATTCCCGACTACAACGCCTCTGTCGTGAAATAAGCGAGCAAGCCAGTTAGCAATATGACGACTGAGCGAAACACACGAAAATAAAGTCTCTACGGATATTTCAATAAAACATCTATTTTAATCAGTCCCAAATATAGTTTGGCGCCCAACCGCAATCAATGAACCCATGAAGCGCAAGTTGTGTACAAAAGTAACACGGAAATCGTGAAAGTGTTGCAAGAATCAGCAGAAAACCATGGTGCGTTGTTGGCATCGTACGACACCGTGCGGGAGACGTGACGACAGCCATGGCAACAAAGAACGGTGCCAACTTCGAGAACAATAAAATATCGAACAGTGAAAAATTCGTGGATACTCGGGTGGTGTATCCTCGTTTCGTGTGTCAAACAACGCAAAAGACAAATGCGTTTGACTGTAATAAACAAATAGGCAACAAAGTGCATTATTTCTCGCATCATTACGGGCAAATACAGACAATGTGTGTGAGAGAGAGAGGCAAACAGTCGTCGACACTCTCGCAAGCAGCATAAACGTTCGAGCGAACGTTAGCATAAAGCACTCGATCGATATCGATACGGGTACAAAGAAAGCACGCAGCGTCGTCTCGAAAACATCGAAGCGACGCACGCCAGCAACAGTCGCGTAGTGTAGCCACTCGAGTAACGAGAGACGCTACGTGACACACAGTGAAAACATAGAAGCAGTCGGTCTATTCGACCAAGCAGCACGTCAGTGTACGAGACAGAACGTCATAGTTCATTCGCGGCAAGCGAAACAATTGCAAGAAATTTGGAAGGGCAACGGCGTAGTAAAAAATATATCTCGCCGCAAGTTGTCACATCGTCAGATAGCAATCTCATCAATCGGCATCGAAACGAAGGTTACAAGCATAACCTAAAAATCACCGAGAGAAAAAAATTCTTTCGCGCAACGTGGGGCAAGCAGTCGAGCCGAGGGTGCTCGCAGCAGCCAAGCAGCCAATCAGTCGAGCTGAGGGTGCTCGCAGCAGCCAAGCAGTCGAGCCGAGGGTGCTCGCAGCAGCCAAGCAGCCAGTCAGTCGAGCTGAGGGTGCTCGCAGCAGCCAAGCAGTCGAGCCGAGGGTGCTCGCAGCAGCCAATTACAGGTTAGTGAGTTCCCTACTATTCCTTTCTACTCCTGATTCGTAATTCAGTCGAAATGGCAGAGCTAAAAAAGCTGTGTCAAAACCGAGCGTCAATCGAACGTCAAATGACTAGAATAAACAACACAATAAACGGAGAAACCTCAGCATCAGAGGCCAGAATCAAAGCAAAAAAGGTCGAAGAGCTGTGGGAAAAGTTTGAAGACGTGCAAGGAAAAATAGACGAAATTAAAATAGCTGAGATTACGCTTGCCGAAGGAGAGGAAGTCAACGTCGAGCTCCAGGAACAGTTGGAAGGAGAGCGACGCAATTTCGAAGACATTTATTTCGAGGCAGCGACGAAAACGCAGACGATTATTGACATGGAAAAAGCGAATGAAAATGCTATAGCATTAGCCCAGCAACAGGCACAAGTGCGGGCTCAGACTGAAGCGTTAGTAGCCGCGGTAAGACAACAAGATGGCAGCCAGTCTAGAAATGGCGGACAACGATTTGATGTAAAACTTCCGACTTTAAAGTTGCCGGAGTTTAAAGGGGACTACAGCGAGTGGCTCCTCTTCAAAGACGCATACGTCTCATTAATTTATGGAAATGACAATATATCGGAAATTCAGAAATTTCAGTATCTGAAAGGTCCACATAAAGGCGAAGCTCTGCAAGTGATCAGTGGGCTGGAAACGTCAGCAGAAAATTATGAAAACGCGTGGGATATACTGGTAAAGAATTACGAGAACACAAAGCTGCTAATAAATACGCATCTTAGTAATCTGCTTGATTTTCCAACTATAGCCAAGGATAAGACAGCAACGGTAAGGCAGCTCATCGTGCACATTCGCACACATCTCAAGGCGCTGAAAACGCTCAAGCTTCCCGTCGACCATTGGGATGAGATCCTGATACACATGACAAAGGGTAAATTCGACTACGCAACTCAGAAAGACTGGGAAGAAGAGTGTAATCGCACAAAGGAAACCAGGAAAACGTTGGAGGAGTATCTAACGTTTTTGAGCGAACGTAGTCGCACGATGGAAACGATCGACAAAGGGAAAAACAGAAGCGACGCTGGAAAGCCCTCAACATCAAAAAAGCAAGGTAATTCGGTGTCATTGACCACTGTTTCTCAACAGAACTGCCCGATTTGTAGTGGAAATCACGCGATCTACAAATGTTCGCAATTTTTGCAAATGTCTGTGTCCAATCGACTCGAAGAGACTAAAACAAGGAAGTACTGCCTAAATTGCTTAGGAAAGGGTCATTTCGCAGTAAACTGCAAGGGTTCCGCTTGTAAGAAATGCGGAAAAAAGCATAATACACTCCTGCATCTCGAGACAGAGGACAGGCAGCCAACGGAGCGGAAATCCAACGAGGATTCAGCGAAAAAATCGGTCGTCGCACACTGTGTAAAAGAAGAAAGCATCAACGAGACTGAAAGAAGATCTTCAGTGATCAGCATCGCGAGGAAAGCAAGCACGCAGATCTTACTTTCAACAGCTCGAGTTCAAATTGAGAACGCAGAAGGAACTCAGCAAAATTGCAGAGTCTTATTAGATCCCGGTTCACAGTCAAACCTCATCACGGAGGAATTAGTTTGTAGACTCAAACTAAGTTGCAAGAAACGCAATGAGCGTATCAGCGGCGCCAATCAGACTTGGACAAATATCGGACGGACAGTCGAAGTCAAAATCAAGTCGATCTGCACAGCATATGAGACAACAATCGAGTGTTTGGTATCGCCGCATATCACTGAAAGGCTACCACAAGTAAGAATTGAAACGAAGTTCTTATTCTTACCGGAGGGTCTTCAACTGGCAGATCCGAGCTTCCACGAGCCAGGAACGATTGATCTTCTGGTCGGAGCCGGAGTGTTTTGGGAACTGCTGTGTGCAGATTTTATCAAGCAGGAGAAAGGATTGCCCAGACTGCAGAATACTCTTCTGGGTTGGATCGTCGGAGGAGAGTTGATCGACGCAACGAAGAAGAGCTCACCGCAATTTTGTGGATTAGTAACGAACACAGCATTGCAAACACAGCTCGAACGCTTTTGGAATCAAGAGGAGACTCGCGAGACGCGTCGCTGGACTGAAGAAGAAGCTGAATGTGAGCGACAATTCTGTGAGACATTGAAACGAGACGAAGATGGAAGGTTCATCGTAGCCCTGCCACAAAAAACGGAGGTGAAACTCGGAAAATCAGAGACTCAGGCGAAGAAAAGGCTCTTCGCACTGGAAAGACGCTTCAAGACCAATCCCGACATTAAAGCAAAATATATCGAATTCATGAAGGAGTACGAGGAGAAGACACATATGTCACTCGTACCGGATGGCACGCCCTTTCGACCAGAGGAAACGTACGTGTTGCCTCATCAACCGGTCATTCGTCCTGAGAGCATCACAACAAAGCTAAGAGTCATGTTTGACGCGTCAGCAAAAACTACACTCGGCACAGCGCTGAACGATCGATTATTGACTGGACCAAATCTTCAGAAGGATCTCTATTCAATCCTACTGCGGTTCAGAGCACATGAGTATGTCCTCACTGCTGATATAGCAGCCAAGTTTCGTCAGATCCTTGTAAGAGAAGAATACCGTGACCTCCAGCGGATTCTTTGGAGATCGGACTCGACGCAAGCGATTCAGTTATATCGTCTTAACACAGTCACTTACGGGACAGCACCAGCACCGTATCTGGCCATCAGATGTTTGCGACAATTAGCAGCGGAAGACACGAAGTTTCCGGAGGTTGCAAAGGCACTCTACCAGGATTTCTATATGGACGATGTGTTAACAGGCGCGAACACAATTGAGAAAACGATTGCATTGCAGCAACAGCTGAATGAGATTCTTCAACGAGGCCAGTTTCAGTTAAGGAAATGGCGCTCGAACGACCGTAGAATTTTGGAAAATTTATCACGCATCAGTGAGGCGGACACTCTCTTGACAATCGACAAAGAAGGAGCGCTAAAAACATTAGGCCTTCTGTGGGATGCAAAGAACGACGCTATGCAATATAGCGTAGTCATCGAGGAGTCGCCAAAAAATACAAAGCGGCTCGTGCTATCTACGATAGCCCAAATCTTCGATCCGTTAGGACTTTTAGGACCAGTACTCGTCAACGCAAAGTGCATTATGCAGAAAATGTGGCAACTTCAAACGGGCTGGGACGAAAGTCTACCGCAGGAGTTGCAAGATCTCTGGGACCAATTTTATAGCTCGTTGTCCAAAATCAACGAAAAGCAGATACCAAGAAATATCAATTCAAGAAATTCAGAAGAAACCTTCGACCCCATCGGGTCTAGAGACGCATCTGAAACTGCATAGGAAGCATGTCTTTACGCAGTATCAACAGACTCAAAGGGTGAAACCAACTCTCAGCTAATTAGCTCTAAAAGCAGAGTAGCACCGCTCAAGACTATCTCGCTACCGAAGCTGGAGTTGAATGCAGCATTATTGCTAGCAAAGCTGTCTAGCACAGCGAAAGAAGCATTTCGTGAGAAAGTCAGACGCATCTTTCTATGGAGCGATTCAACTATTGTATTGAGCTGGATCACATCATCGCCGAATATTCGCAAGACCTACGTGGCTAATCGTGTAACGAAGATTCAAGATCTGACACGCGACGCAGTTTGGCTGCATGTCCCATCAAGAGATAATCCAGCTGATTTGATATCCAGAGGAATCTCAGTCGAGGACTGGATGCAGAACGATTTATGGTGGCACGGACCATCCTGGCTCACCACAGGAAAATGGCCTGAGCGCAAGACAATTGATATTGATTCGTCGGAGATGAAGGTATCGGCGGTATCTGTATTAACACGGGTAAAGTGCGATATATTTAAGGACTTTTCTTCATTCAATAGGATGCGACGTGTAATTGCTTATTGCCTCAGGTTCAAGACGAATGCTTTGGGAACAAAGTGAAACGACGCACTATCAGTGCAGGAATTAGAACGCGCTGAGACAGCAATTACAAAAATGATTCAAGGGGAGTCGTTCAAGCAAGAACTCCTCGCATTGCAAAGGGAGCATGAAGTTCCAAAAGGGAGCAAGCTTGCTTCACTCAGCCCTTTTCTGGACAAGAATGGGCTCATAAGAGTAGGTGGACGTCTGTCGAAAGCAAACATACCGGAAACACAGAAACATCCGACTATACTACCGGACAGACGCCACGTAACGAAAATCATCATGACGGAAGAGCACAAACTATTGCACCATTGTGGTTCTGAGCGATTGTTGCATTCAATTAGACAGCGTTATTGGATTCTCAATGGGCGTCGAGAGGCACGAA
Source organism: Trachelus stipa (assembly GCA_036026315.1). Lineage (NCBI taxonomy): Eukaryota > Metazoa > Arthropoda > Insecta > Hymenoptera > Cephidae > Trachelus > Trachelus stipa. The sequence continues at coordinate 50,896 of JAYRCB010000598.1, read as the reverse complement.
AGGTATCGAGATCGTGCCTGGAGTGTTTCCGCCGTAATCCAAAATCGCCAGAAGTACCGATGGGCAATTTACCGCAAGAAAGAGTACGCGGATCTTTGAAACCGTTCACGAATACGGGAGTGGACTATGCGGGTCCGTTTCAAGTTCGAGATAGTCGAAGACGAGGACGAGTGCATAAGTCAAAGGCGTGGATCGCAGTCTTCACGTGCTTTGCGACCAAGGCCACACACTTGGAGCTGGTCACAGAGTTATCAACAGAGGCATTCCTGGCAGCTCTAAGGAGATTCGTATCAAGGAGAGGAATTTGCACCCAGATATCCTCTGACAATGGAACCAACTTCGTCGGCGCAGCGCGAGAGCTGAAAGAGGTTTATGAGTTCCTGGAAAGGGAGCAGCAAACAATATCCGATCACTTAGCTCGACAGAAGATTCAGTGGAAATTCATTCCACCCAGATCGCCACATTTTGGTGGGCTTTGGGAAGCCGCGGTAAAGGCTACTAAACGTCACTTCAACACAGTCACCAAAGGACTTGTCTTAACGTTTGAAGAGTATTATACGCTTCTAACTGAAATCGAATCCATCCTCAATTCCCGGCCTCTCACCCCGTTATCAAGCGATCCTAATGATGCTAGCGCCCTTACCCCAGCACATTTCCTAGTAGGGGACTCATTGTTATTGCCTGCAGAACACGATTATCTCGAGATGCCAGACAACAGGCTTTCTCGGTGGCAACATATCCAAAAGGTGCGGCAGCACTTCTGGAAACGCTGGTATAACGAGTATCTCCAAGAGTTACAGAAACGTCAGAAATGGTACACGAAGGGCGACAACTTGGAGATTGGCACTTTGGTGCTTCTCAAAGAAGAAAATGTTCCACCATTACATTGGATTCTTGGTCGAGTGGTGGAGGTGCATCACGCTGCTGACAACGTCGTGAGAGTCGCGACTGTCCATACACCAGGCGGACTGTTCAAGAGGGCTGTAAAGAAGCTTTGTCCTCTGCCGAATGAAGAAGAAGAAGAAAACTAGGATAGCAAGAGAGTCATTTGTTCGTCTCTCTTGCCCTCGCATTATACCAAATCTAAATCTGATTAGACATACATATAATTATCGTTATGTAAGAAATTATTAAAAGGAGTTATTGCATTATATCATTTAAATTCTGTTCATCGAGTTATTTGAAGTATTCTATCATTTGTTCGAAGATATTATAAAGTTTCTTTAATATTAAATCAATTGAAAGAGAGTCTTTCAAGGGCGGCGGGATGTTCCCGACTACAACGCCTCTGTCGTGAAATAAGCGAGCAAGCCAGTTAGCAATATGACGACTGAGCGAAACACGAAAATAAAGTCTCTGCGGATATTTCAATAAAACATCTATTTTAATCAGTCCCAAACACCTTCATCAATTGAAATCAAAATTGAAGAGTATGTAGCATACATAAAAGCCTTAAAGTGAAATAGCATTCTTCTGCAGTATACTCAAAGGAAAATTGGGTTTCTCGGATTAATCTTGTGTATGAAAAGTGTCGTCGATCTAGCAAAACACGTCTTCAATGGAGAGATGTGTTATCAGCTAACATATAAACTTTCTCATGATCATCTCGAGATATTTTTTTCATGTGTACAGGGCCAAGGTGGCTTTGATAATAATCCGAATGCCCGAAAATTCAAGTCTGCATACAGGAAACTTTTGATACAAGTGAATGGAATAGTACCTCTGACAGGAAACACGATACTTAGAGATGACACATTGCTACTCTAAGTGTCTGCCAAGGATATGAAAAGGAAGAGCAAAAAATAGAGCTGATAGAAAATTCAATTCTCTTGGATTATGATTATGAATCACCAAGTGAATGGTGTTGGAACCAATATAATTCGGAAATCGTTTCGTATATTGCAGGCTATATAGTAAGGTCTGTTATGAACAGAATTGCCTGTGACATCTGTATGGAAAGTTTAACTGCAAAATCCATACTGTCACTACTTCAAAAATAAAAGTGCAGAGGAGGTCTCATATCGCCAAGCACCGATGTTATTTGCATATATAAAGTAGCCGAGAGAGTTCTCCACACTACTCATAATATTTTCAATTTGAAAAATCTGATTCCGACATTAGTGTTAAGTACTAAAAAATTACTTCATCGGGATATCTTTCCAAACACTGATCATACCTGCGCAGAAACTGCGTCCGGGATTCGGACGGATACCGGCTAGCATCCACAGCTTCAGGCCGGGATCGAATCAGGTATCTTGGCAGATTCCAAAATGGAATATAATGATGGCACGTTAGATTCTAGTTAGGTTACCTTAAACGAGATCTTACAGGGACTCCAGAGCGATTCCATTTGGTATTTCATAGGCACTCCAGATCGGATTTTTTAGGGACTCTAGAGCGATTCCAAATCAGATTTTAATTCAGATTTTTCTTTCGGGTTAACTTTTCTCATTTATTACGATTCGAGTATCTTTATTCGGTATCTGTCGGGTTTGTCAAAATCGGTGTATTCGAAGTTTCGAGAATGATTTGATGTTGCGGAAGCCAACACTTCCGGTGACGGATGAATCGAGCAGAGAGAGAGCCACCACTCTCTACTAATTTTCCAGGGTAGCTAACGCTGCGCTACTGTATTCTGTGCTCGGGCGGAGGACGCTGGATTGGTTACTGTAATGGAAACAAAATCACAGAGTACTCAATGTATGGCATGGTATAAAAAATGACATCAAAATCGCATTAAACAATAGCAACATAAAAGGACTAATTATTCTCAGGGTCTTTCGATTCTGCTTGCGAGTTGCAGTGGTCACCTGGTGGCGGGGCAGCGAACTAGTGCTCGCTCGTGCTTCTCGTATACTTCTGTGTTGCTTAGCAACTCTAGTCATATATGTAATTTTATTTTTACTAAAAAATATTAATCTGTTTCAATGACCTCGAATACCTCATCTCAAAAAATTTAGATTCGATAAAATAACTTAAATAAATATTAAATATAATATAAATATAATATAAATATTAAAGTAATAAATATACAAATTACATACATGAACGCTTATGTGCATCGAATCAGGATCCAACGGGTACAGTCCGAAAGCAGGTGGCGTCATTATCTCAATAACTGCTCACCGCTATTAGCTGGGATGCAAAGTGGAATCCATGTGAAATCGTATGAGAAATCCCGTTCCAGGGATTAACTGATAAATCCCGACCGGTATTTCATAGGAAATATGTACTCCTCAAATAATTTCTGCACGGGGATGTTCGATCAGTCACCTCTGTCAGATCATCGAAGTCAACTTGTTGATGCTATACTGAGACAGTATTTTCAAGTTCGATTGCATCACGAGAGAGTCTCTAGGCAAGACTGCATTGATAGAATTTGAACATATCATAACAAGTTAGTTTTGTTTGCAAGCCAATAAAAAAATATACTTTGGAAGATGCTAGCAAATGTCATAAAATATCCAGTTTAGTTACATTTTGGAAAACGTAAAGATTATTTTAATAATAATCGGAAATTTACTCAAACAGACATTCATTGGTGCGTCCACATAAATTTAATTGTCAACTCTACAACAACTCAATCATTTATATAATTTACACAAAACTTATCAGCGGTGACCAAACATGACTGAAAATTTATTATTTTAAAAATGTATTGCAGCTGTGATATGGTAAACAATATTAAATCCATAAATCGCTGATAAAACTAATAACAAAATCATAACATTTTAGATTACCGGGCGCCGAGTACGATATCCCCAATTTTTGCCCATAGAGAGAGACGGACAGGGAGAGAGAGAGAGAGAGAGAATACAATTTATTCGATCAGGGGTTTAGACCCCGTGAACCATAGCATTATAAATTTACAAATATGACATAAGTAATGATAACATAAGAGACATACAGATACAATCATTTCCTAATGAAAGGTGCCAGTACAGCCGGTGAATAGTATAACAAGTATCTTGCAGGTATAGAATATGTAATGACCGATACTAAGCAAGCGACAACTATAATAAGTACATAATAGATAGTACACAATCCTAAGTCTACTATAAACTACAAATCCAGAAACCAACTGAATAGGTGGTAGTAAAAGAAAACAATAATAGATGGCAAGATATAAGGTACGCAATGGTAATATTACTATATAATTTAATACTTGGAGGGACACTGAGTGAAAAACCACTCACTGTTCCGAAATAAGATAATTGCGTAGTCGCGCACGAAACGTAAATTTAGAGGGGCATTTCTAATCGAAGTTGGCAAGGAGTTCCAAAAAAAAGAGCTCCTCCAACATGAACAGCATGTCTATAACATTCAGTGCGATGAATAGACACTACGAGATCATCCTCCCTATGTCTGGTTTCACAAGACAGATGCGAGAAAGGTGATGTAACCAGTACAGATCTAAGGTATGCAGGAGTACCCGTATGTAATAATTTATAAATAAGATTGCCAAGTACAAAAAGTCGCCTTTGCTTAATCTCTAGCCAATTTAGTTGATGATAATAAGGTGTGACATGTTCATCTCTACGTAAGTCAAAAATAAAACGCACTCATGAGTTTAGCGCCACTTGCACTTTTTGTGTGAGCATTCCAGAAGAATTTCCGTACACCAATAAGCAGTAATCAATAAGAGGAAAAATAAAGACTGTCACAAATGATATCCTAAGATTAAGATTAAGGGCAGATCGGTTTTCCTTTAGCACATACAGCGTCTTATTTATTCTCCTACATACCTCAAGCGTATGTCCAGTCCAACAAAGAGTATTATCTATTGTAACTCGGAGGCAACGTACAGATGATACGAAGGGAATGGATTTGGAATCTACGCGTGAACAAGGTGCAAATTTCATAGTCAACTTATTTAGATACCTAGATAAACTAACAATCATACAGTGCGTCTTGAAGGGATTAAAACTAAGACAATTTAACGCAGCCCATTTAGTGATTTCATTAATGTCATGCTGCACACGCGAGAGGGTATCATTCAGATTGCCAGGATTGCAATGTAAATAAATCAACAAGTCATCAGCATATATGGAATGTGAACAATTTGAAATGACGTTTGTTAGTTCTTTCAAATACAAGGCAAATAGGGAGGGACCGAACACCGAACCTTGAGGGACTCTTGAAGAAGCCCTGAGGAAGGAGGACGAGACTCCATCCGGACCAATGACCGCCTGCGTACGATCTTTCAGATAAGAAGCGAACCATCTTCGCACTGACCAAGAGAATCCATTCAGCCGCATAATATCAAGTAGTTTCAGATGACAAATGGAGTCACTATTCGTTCATCCACGGCAAACCGAATATCATCAAACACACGTACTGCAGTCTCCGTACTGAAGCCAGCTCTGTAAGCAGACTCATATAGGTCGAGTCCACCTTGTTTAATTAAGAACTCCACCATTTACCCGCGGACTATCCCCTCTAAGGGTTTAGATAGACTACAATTAAGTGCTATTGGACGAAGGTCAGCGGGTGAAGATGGGAGCCCACAACCTTTAGGTATAGGAGGTATGTAAGACCGTTTCCGTGCCTCTGGAAAAGTAGAGGACATCAGTGATTTGTTTTAGAGGTCAAGGAGAAACGGAAAGATCACCTCCAAGCAGGGAGAGACATGCGCCATAGGAATCTGGTCCCATTATCCGGGAGTTACTATCGCATAGAACACAAACAAGATCAGATGGTTGAATGTACTTTAAGTAGAATCTATCTGCACAGAATTCTACTCATGCCAGAGAAATGCCATATCCACCGAGCTGATCATCGTGAGTATGAAAGGCTGTTGAAAAGCTTGATTTCTGTCATCAAGAGACATACCAATGATTTGAACATGCTGGGCAGAGCTAATGAGGTCCAGTCTACGCAGCTGACCCCATATAATACGATGATCTCTAGACGAAGTAAGCGCCATACGGATGTGATTGCTTTTAGCTCGCGTTATGAGAGCCTGTGTTCGATTTCGCAGAGTACGATATTTATCAAAATAAAACTGGACCCGCGAATGCATGTATTGCCTATGGAGTTTATCTCTAATGGAGGTTCTTATGTTATTATTCATCCACGGAGCACGAGCACGACGAGGTGTGAATGAACGCACTAGAGCAAGCTCATCCAAGGTAACCAGAAACATCAACCAATCGCACTGTTCCAGTCTGGCTAATAGGGTAGTCCTATCCACCACTTTCAAGTCATGATAAGTTTTTATTTGATCAGATACTCGAGGAGGTTGGAGAGAATAAGTGACCCAAATAAGATCATGAGCAGACATGAAAGGAATTGAGGATTGCCCAAAAGAGGTGACCTTGGAGGAGCTGTCAACTATACATAAAACAAGCCAGGTATGCGCGCGCCGGGTATGATGAGTAGCAGTGTGCTGCACTAGATAAAAGTTATTGCTAGCAATAAAGGACTGCATGTAAGAGCTGTCAAAGGACTGAACTAGCATATCAGCATTGAAGTCTCCAACAATAAGGATGTTTTTATAGGCATGAGAATGGCGAGCATAGATGGATTCGAAGTCACTAAAAAACACCACTTTCGGAGGTCAGTAGACAGCTCCCAACAGCATTCCGGTAGTGCCAGGGAACTTAATATCAAGAAACAAAAATTTTGACCGAGAAAAATACTCCCCACTAGAGGACGCAACAGTAGAAGCAACAAATGACTCATGGACATAGATAGCCATAACCACCTCCTCCTCTACCAATTCTATCGCACCAAAAATATTGTACCCAGGATTCAGAGATAGCAATAACATTAAAACGATTAACAGAAAGGTAGTCACGAAATTCATCAATATGAGAGATGAGCGATTGAGCATTTACATGACAAATGCTTAGATCTTGAAATGGTTTGTCGGAGAGGTGCACATGATGATTCGGTTTCCGTCATGATGAAATCTTCACCAGGTCATCCCCATGGTCGATGCGGATAGAAGATGAAGAGCCAATTTTCTTCACGAAGATGGCACCGTGACGAGTCCACATCTTGAAGTCTGGATAGGGCTTGACATGGGCTCGAATCATAGCCAAAAGTTTGAGCTTCTCCGCAGACAGTCTCTCATTAATATAAACCTTAGATTCAGATAACGTGGAAATACCAGGTTGTTCCATGCTCGTATGCTAGTGTACAGTGCTTAAGAACGCAAGGTAGGATTCAATCAGTTCAAACCCGGTAGCCGATAATTGTACAGACTGAGCCGACCGACCCTCAGGATATTTCAATTTACAGACCCCGCAGAGGAAACACGCTAAGGACAACCCACTACGTATAACACACCTTTGATGACCATAAATTTCACATCTAAATCCCAAGCATTTTAAACCTTTTTCGCTTTTCATATATTGCATACGAAGCAGTTTACCCTAGTCATCCGTAGGACTCAGCGAATCGAAGGATAAGGAAACTTCCAATCACAGTACACACATGCACGTAACCAACCGTCGGTAAGGTAGTGCCAATTAGCACGTTTGACAGATACAGTATAACTCACCGTATTTAAGTGTGTAACCAAATTTCTCTTCACACGCTGTCAACAAATCAATGTAACAAGTCACCTGTCAATTTTGATTTGCCAATAATACAATTGTCTATAATCTTTCAACCCTATAACAGTCGCAATGGCCAAGAGTACGACGCATACCAATTTTAAGAAGAAGGCGAAAAAGGATCATCCACTGCATCACTACCTCAACACCTAGCGCAGCGATTGCTCAATTTCAAAGTTCAGACTAAGCCACATACATCATGTCATTCTAGTACTCAACCGCGGTTACATTTGAAGATCACCTTCTATGAAGTCTTAAATTTCAAGTCACAGAAAGAATAACAGTTGCACTAGCACAACTGACACGAAAAATTGTTTAACACGTTTTAGACAATTACTCACGTCAGCCCAACAATAATATTTTTAGAGAGCACCCGGTTTTTAGCAATAATTTAGTAGACAACACAAATAAGAAACAATACAGATTTCGCCATCTTAGATTCTTCCCCCTAGAAAGAGACAGCTCTGCCGCTCAATATATCGTTCTCTCTCATGTGTCGGCTTCACCCTTACCACTACGATGCTCAGTCTAGTGTATAAGTCTATGGTGATTACGTTGCCTTGGCATGGGCAGGAGGACCAACAGATCGCGATCACCACGTAAAGTTTAGGACTAGCCAAACGCTCCAACCACGAATGAATGCAGCCCCGGTACAAGGTAAAGAGGCCCGTGTGACAGCAGTGGAACCTTCTCCCTCCAACTCCACGGATATGCCCGGGATAAGCTTTGACAGGCCATGGAGCCGCCATGTTGCCCGCCGCGCAGATGACAAACCAGCGCGCCAGTAAAGACAGTCCCGTGCCACCCAGCAGCGACGCCCTGAGAGGCCTGCCATCGTCGTACGAAGAAAATGCACAAGATCCCTGCCATGCCCAAACTGCGGACCAATGCCAAAGCATGTAGCGCTCTCAGCCTGCTAGTCCAGCCAATCCCCGAGGCCCTGGAGGCCCGTAAAAGGAAACAGCGAGGATCGGAAGCCTGAATGATCGGATCCAGTTGAAGTAAAGAAACTAACGAATACCGACAAACGATACTGAATAATTAAGAATACATTTTAGCAATATGCAGGTGACATATATTGTGACAAGAGTCACTAGAAAAAACAAGGGGTATCCGAGCGAGCACTAGTTCGCTGCCGCGCCACTAGGTGGCCAAGGCAACTCGCAAGAAGAAATGGAAGACTGGGGAAATAACTAGTTCGTCGATGTTGCAATTTTTGTCGAAGTATATATATTTTTATACTGTGCATCTTGTAACCTACATCTGATATTCAGCTTTTCTCATCCGAGAGAGAAATATTTTTTCGACCACACCGTCTGTTGAGGACTCTGTGGTTCTGTTTCGTTTTCAGCAACTCTGCCCGGGCATTGAATCCAGTATCGCAGCGTTTAGCTACCTGTTACAAATTAGCAGAGTGATCGCTCTCGCATCATCCGTAAATCATTAATATTGCGAATTGATATTTTACAAATATTGATCAGCAAAATATTATTTTGCAACGTCCTTTGCGTGTTTGCGTGCGCATTGCAAGTATTAGGGAATATTCAAGAAATATTGCAATAATATTGTAATACATTTCAACAATATGCAGGTGCTATCTGGGTTATATTTTATTAATATTGTGCATTGATATTTCCGTAATATTGCATTATTTCAAAGGATATTTTTTGCAATGTTGATAAAATATTTCTGTGCTGTGTGGGAAACTTTTAGACCTTATAAGCTATTCCTTTTTTTTTTCAGAAGTATGGAATTTAGTATCTAGTTTCACTTTTAGAAGCGCCATGTTTTACCCATTCTCATTTTTCTATTCGGGAGGCAGCACCGTTATACAAAATTTTGCGAAGATTTACAATCTCCCTTTAATTCTAATCGATTTATTGTAGAACAGTTAAATATAATAATGAATGGATCAATATATTTTCCCTACGTACAGCCATTCATGCAATATTTTATTCGAAACACAGATATCATAGGCACTTTGAGTAAAAGTACCTTCAGTGGTTGAGTCAAATCTGACCCGGTGCAAATAGTTTAGTGAAATTCCTATCTAAATCCTATGGTGACGTGACATTAGTTTATCACAAATTTGTTATTTATCAATTCAGAATCTCCATTCTAGAACCAATTTCTGAAACTCAATGAACTCTTGCGTCAAATAGTTTTAAACAATAATATATTTCACAATTATTCTCATTGCGTTTCATCACGAATAACTCTTTGCCTATGAGATCTACACGATTTCTGTCAATGGGCCATCTAAAGCATATTGAATAAGCCCCTGTAAATAAATATTTACGGCGAGCCTCTTATTAATGTTATAGTACATACAATTCACGAAGTGTGAAGTTTTTAAATAAACTTTCTGATATTCACACAAAATTACTTGTCAGTCATTGAAAAATGAAGATATCGAAATTCACTTTATATAGCTAAACGGTGATAATTTTACAAAGTATTGTAATTAAAACACTGTCCAAATTTTGTGATTGATAATTATATTTTTTGTAATGAAAAGCATACTTTTTATTTTTTCACCTTGCGAACTGAATTACATCGAATTAAAAACAGAATTTGAAAAGTTTTCTAAAAAATGAGCTATAAAAAATTTAATTTGATGTATGTTAAAAATAAAACTAGTCATCTCAATAAAAAGTAAGATTTTCTTCATCAAAAATTTAATTTTTCACCAAAAAATGTTTGCAGGCTCTTAATTTATTTGTAAACTTATCACCCTTCAGCCATTGCTGGCGCGTAATTCTTTGTGAACTTCCGAGGGTTTATTTTTAAATTCCATAACTTAAGAACTGTAGATCGTACAACATTAATTAGAGCCTCAGTGTGAAGCTTACTTAATATGCTGCTTCCTGCACTCCTCAGACCGCTTCTGATTATTCCTGAATAACATCCTACAGTAGTCCAAGACAACACCTTAGAAACACCATCTAGACAAAGCACAGGCAAGAAATGGGTAAAGAGGAAGGTGGGGTTGCCTTATTCGGTACTACTTAACGATCGTCAATGACCACTGTCTTGAATAAAATTTGACCACAATTGTTCTTAACCGAAATTTTTTTCTTCATGGAAAATTAGACAGCTAGCCATTTTTAACCTTTGACGTAAGAGGTTCCTATTTAGTCAAATTCATGGCTTTCGAATAGTCTGCATCATGCGGGCTAAAGGAGCTCCGATGCTGAAGTTTCCTATTCTTTGGAGGGTTCTTAAATACTGATATTCTTTGTTCCGGAACACTGTTCCTATTTAATAAGATTCAGACATTTTTTCTAGACTGTACTTTTAAATGATTAAAAACAAAACTCTTGACTTACAAATGCCATCTCAGAGTGTATAATTTTAGTGGACTAAGAGTATAGGTGACCTGTACTTACCGCAAGGAGTAACAGTCTTTTGATTTTTCAATAAAAATGTGTGTTTAAAGTTTACCAGCATTTTCGTGTTTAGAAAAGTATAATTGTTGGTTTTCAGGACTTCCCCTCCTCCCACTTAGGCGTTACAATAAACGTTTTAAAAATACTTACATTGGGGATATGACTGAGTATCGCTCGGTCTTTCCTTCGCATCCAAAAATGCTTTAGCGAATGGGTTATATTTAATTTTTAAAGTAGTTACTTCTTCATTTTGATAGGCAGTCACAGCAATAAATTGTGTTTCTGGAAATCTGTAGGTAAGAACCTATGAAAAGATAAAGTATTCATTTATTAATAAATAAACGTCAATTACATATTGGTTTTCACTATATCATCTAGAATGCGGGTATCGCGTTCAGAACTTCTTGCGTTTTATACTATGAAAACACCTCTATTGAATCAAAATAAGAAAACGAACAATTTATTTTGACTAGAAATTATATTTTCGAAGAATAATCAAATATGGAACGTCAGATAGAAACAATACAATAACTTGATTAGATTTGTGAATTGAATACCTCCAAAAAGAATTAAAAAAGTGTATTCTGAACATTATATTACAGCAATAATTTAAATGTTCAAATTGAATAATAACACTAACCGTTCTTTGTTCTTCGGTGCCAACTCGAACTAGGTGAACTCGTGGCTCATATTTATGTAGCGAGTTTAGCATAATCTGACCGCTTCCATTAGATTTATTAGTCAATTTCACTTTAGCAAATGATACAGCTTCTTTCATCCAATGTGCACCAAAATTTGGACTCTCTGGATGAATATAAATGGGATTTGGTGGTGCTACCTCGGCTTTTCCACCAGGTACCCATTCCCCATTTACATATTTCCATCTAAAGAAGTAGTAAGGAATGTAATATTTAATTTATGAATACTACCACAAATGAAACAGTTTCTTCCACATCGTCTAACGGTATTCGTTGACATACAATTTCTGTTTAATTTACCTATGTGGGTCAATTTGTACAAATTCCAACAGCAAGGTGTACATAGCCGCTGGTTCAAGTCCTCTTGCTATTACCTTCACTACAGGAAACATCCGCCTGAAAATAAAAAAATACTCGATACATACCTTTTTTAAAACCTTAAACTATTAAATTTTATTTATATAACTCTGCCATGTTTTCCTCATTTTTCGGTGTATCTATGCAGGGAGTAAAGTAGTACTTTTAATCCCTCCTCGGACTTCTAGGTCTTAAAAGTGAAAGTTGCTTTTTTTTTCTTCTCATCGACGAGAAGAATCGTAAACCTCACTTTCAAGTGAAATTGCATAAGATCTAAATAAACGCATCGATATAGTATTGTTTGTTAAAAAAAGATATAAATAAATAAAGAATTGGAATCTCGTAATTTATGTTAATAATCATAAAACTACGTTTAGTATCCCTGGGGGGGCTCCCCCTTCCACCCCCGCAAAAGGATCTGCCCCTTGACTCTATGGGGGGGTTGCACCACCGCCCTCCAGTAGCAAACACCATTCGCCTACGACACAGTTTTCACGTAGGTACATAACAGCTTCCCAATACAGAAATTCGGAAAACACGGTGTGTTACATAAAGTACCGTGTGCACCTTGGGGGTAGGCCTTTAAAGGTCAAGTGCCATTTTACCTTGTTGGTACACAATGTACTATTAGGTCATTAAGTATGAAATGTCCGATTTCGAACTGAACGTACTTGAGGTAAGCGGACATTTCATACTTAATGACCCAATATTATTTCATATTATTTCATTATAGACAAAAATTCATACAAAAAATCACGGTAAAGAAATATTCACATTTAATAATTAATTACATAAGATATGCGTATAAAATATTTCATTCATAAAAATAGATCTACATGTTCTTTAATTTGAAAAATGCCATAAAAATTCGTAGCATCTTTATATTGTGCTTAACCTGCTGCTATATTGCCACAGCGATATATATTGATTTGTTTATGCATCAATGAAAATAATAATTTGAATTGCTTTTCTTAGAGTACTATGGATATTACAGCAAGTACAGTGAATTATCAAATGATGAAGGATGGAATGAATTAAATAGATTTATTATCAGCTAGGTGTTGCCTACATCGAGTTCTGTTGGATCTACCGGCCTGGACATGTCTGTTTCCTTCGTCATTCGATCCACAGTTGTCCTTAATCTTCTCATTGAGGAGAGCCATACTCATCTCTAAACTCTGAACACAGCACAAAAATTATGTGGACATTGACCTCGCATTGGGCCTGATTATTACTGTACTTTGGCATCTGCATTGCCTTAAAATCTACCTTTAACTAAACACATTGATTTAAATTAACATTTCCGGTATGTATCTCCTAATGCCTTCTATCTCAGGACCCGCTTCCCATACCACAGTTCAATGATATGATATATACAATTGCACATGAAGGTTTTAAAATTTCTTCATATTCTGAATTTAAAAATGAATTTCTGTTATAATGAGTTACCAGAATTTGATTGTTATAATATACGCCATAAAAACACTTTCGTATAAAAAACCTTGCCAAGTATAGGATTGCTATGAATTCTCCGCCTTAAAAAGAAATTCCCTGTATTACAATATGTTGTGCATTATTATTCCGCTAATAAAAAATATTGAAATATTATTTGAATACCAAGTACATAATTCACTACGTAGCTGCATATTTTATGATCTAGCACTAGCTATTCATTTCAATTGTATTTGTAAGAGTTCCTATAACAGGATTTGGGGGATATCACAAGTTTTTGTTCATCAAGTTTATAACCCATGGAAATGTGTTGTTCTAAAGGATGATCTAGACAAAAATGCGAGTGTAGTATTTTATCTAACTAATACGAATGAGTATAATACACGAGTGTGAAATTTGGTACACGAGCCGTTAGCGTTGGCGCACCAATCACACAAGTCTTATACTCATTCCTTAATAGCTAGATGCAACAGTTTTTGTAAAAAATGATCAAAGAAAACGCCGTCTGGCCCTTTTTCACAAAAGATGGCACTGTTAACTTGCTTAAAAAAATTTTTTTAATAAGGTTCCCCTTCCTTGAAAATATTTTAGATGCATATGACGTCACTATCATAAAGTTTTAAGTAATTTTATAGTCATTTGTCCAAAAAAATAATATTTTAAGCTGCTCTCTGGTGACACATGACGGAGTATTCCTTGAGCATTTGTTACAAAAAATGGATTATGTTAGACTTGCTTGCTTCATTCGCTTGCCAAATTAGATGCAAGGAACTTCGAAGAGATACTGTCCATCTTTATAAATATTTTTTATTTATTTTTCGATCATTCCTAGATGGAGCCCTCTCTCCACACTCTAATACCACGTTATACAGTATACAAAATTTCGATAATCATCAGGTTAAAGCTAAGTTATTTTTCATTATATTACCATCGTTTACAATGAAAGCACAGTGAAATGCTCAAGTTAAAAAAATAGATACTAAAATTATGCCATAACTTACTAGAAAAAATAAAAGATAAGATACTATGAATTAAGTTAAATAACGATATAAAATTTAAATATTTAAAAAAAATGAATAAAAATTGAACCGAAAATTTAAATATCAAAAGTTTACGTTGAAAATAAATAAAAATTAGCAACTATCCCAACTTTCTGAATAGGACAAGAATCCTATTTACGAACCGTAAGTAAATTGCCTCTGAAGTTTATCTTCTGTAAATAGTGATGGTAGTAAAATAAACTATATGACGTGTTTGTAGTAGCTTCAAAATATTACCGTCCCTTCATGTACCTCACCATTAAAATTTTATTGAGGTACACATTTCGGGTATTCTTTATAGCGTAGTGCTGTACCGTTCTCATATAATATTTTCTTCAACACCAGCACAGACGCCGGCGGCTTTCAAGTCAAAAATTATTTGTAACTAACAATAAAACTTGTTTCGCCTTCTTGAATTAATCAAGACTACACTCTGTGATAGTTGTTAATCTCAACAGCAAATTTTTTTAGAACTTTTCTATTGGAAGGAAATGGCAAAGTTCAGGCTATTTTATTACTAGCCATATTCCAAAATAAATATCGAAATATTATATAGTGGCGGAAGATGGGCCTCTCATAAAATTAATAGAAATTTTAGAAAACAAAGAGATAAGATTTACAAATTGCATACGTCTGGAAAGTTTTTTGTGTTTAAAAATTTTGGAGAATAAACGGTAATTTTGTTTTTTTAAAATAAATAATACGTTAGTGTTCTATATTTTGTTAAACAATGATTTAAAATTTATAAAACCTAGCCGTCTATCAAGTTTCCGAGTTTCTCAGTAAAACACTTCAAACTAATAAATTATTTGGCAGATTATGTTTACTAACACAAAAAAATCTTTTGAAATAAATAAAAATAATCAATCATGTGATTTGTAATAACAAAGTTATTGATTTGATGTGTTTCTTAAGATAGTCCGTTTTACATGGCATTCGCCTTATATTAATCTAACCTATTTCATGATAAATAACAAAGTTATTTTACTTTTAGATTAACAATAATAATAGCACATGTTTAGAATGGCTTTATCGGTATTATTTCTTGAGGGAGCTCGACTTGCTTAAAAAATCGTCCAGAAACAATTTACCTCCCGTATAATATACCAGCGAATCTCCTAATTTCCAGACAATATTGATAAAGCCCTTGATTCGTTCTTTCACCAATCCAAACATTAAAACGATCTAATTCGTTAAAAGCCCTGAACACAATTGTGGGCAATTGTTGCTCCATTAACTTTAGATGTTTGGCGAAAATGGACTTGGCCTGAAGCGTACTCGGAGCATCACTACAACTATCAACGTTCGTTGTTATTTCTTTGCGAAGAACGTTGAAATCAACAGTATCTGCAAAAAAGAGAGGCAAGCCTTCAAGATCGAAATCTAATTCTTATGTTTTCTACGAGATCCAGAGAGTCAGGTGCAAATTCTCGAGTCTCCACTGATTCACGGATTTTCCAGCAGATGGAAAACGGCAACATTCAATGACTGTAATATGTGAATAGCGTTGAGATATAGAGCGATCAGTTCACTTTAACGTTTGTGCAGAAATTTCCAAACGGTAAAGTGCAATGGGACGAATACCCGTCAATGAAGGGAATGACTGGAAGCTCAATACTGTTTTGCTGCAACCAGCGGCAGAAAACATTTGATATAAATTCGAAAAACATTTCGGCAATCATCCGGTGTCTGAAGTACCGATACTCAAACTCGGCGGAAAATATGCTGGTACCAATTCATTACTATCGAACTAACTAGGGAACTTGCCGCGTATACTAGAGTAATGCCTAGTTGCGCATAGACGAAATTGGACACAAATGAGAATTTTTGCCTTACGAGCGATCTTCCATCAACCCCCCTCCCCCCCCCCCCCTTTCGCAAGAATTACGTTAACTGTCTTCAAACATAAAAGGAATCCACTTTCATCGCAATTATAGACTCTATTATATAGGGTTGATATTTAGCAGGCTTTTGCTGTCTAAGTAATCTGAAACTTCCTGAAACCAATTTTTCAATTTCTCTCCTCTCGTCGGGGTGCGATGGAATAAGTTATAAC
The DNA here is from genome assembly GCA_036026315.1 of Trachelus stipa. Classification (NCBI taxonomy): domain Eukaryota; kingdom Metazoa; phylum Arthropoda; class Insecta; order Hymenoptera; family Cephidae; genus Trachelus; species Trachelus stipa. Next base: position 34,342 of record JAYRCB010000598.1, on the reverse strand, counting down.
TTATATCGAAAACACGTAAAAATTCAACAATAAGCGCTGAAAAGTTTTTTGCATTTCTTAGCATATTCGATAAGAAATACGTTAAACTACCTCCGTCATGTCAGGGCCTAAATAAATTTCTCAAAATAAATTATAATCCATGCAGGATGGGTATCAAAATTTTTTTTATACATCAATTAAGTACAGTTGATGATCTTACAATTTTTACATTTGCAATATTAATCATTGACTACTTAATAAATGTTAATATTTGTGGAAGTGTGGGGCCAGTTGTATACTTACCTTACTAGCTTATAATTACAACAATGAGAAATGAATTATTTAATTAAATAAAGAGGACAGACTGTAGGCGGTCAGCGGCAGGCAGCATGCAATCTCACTATACTATTTGCTCTGAGAGTACAAATATAGCTTGCCTAGTGAGCACATTGTTAAAAATTTGTGATACATATCCATAAATGCTCACTGAAATATAACTGTATGCATAGAAGATACATGCAATATTATTAAAAATCAAATGGGTACATACAAACGTGTAAGACATGATGCGACATATGGACGCGTATGCGACTAGCAATGAAAGGAGCCACTTTGAATACCTAACGTAAAGTAATGCAATAATTAGTAGTACCTTTATCTAAAAACCAAACGCTTGACGACCCATGTTGTGTATAATTGAATGTGAGTTTTATAAAACCTCTTTAGAATCACCTGTTATGTAATTAACACAGCAAGAAATGGTAATCGAATCGTGGCATTTTATCCCGGATCCCGCTCGACTTAACGCTGAATAGCTAGTAACCGCAAACTTTGATGTTAACTATATCAACCTTTATCTTAAAAATTATAAACGCTTAAATATGTAACTTTTGTATTTTTCACAATCCAATCCTATTTTTCAAATGCTGCTAAACATAAACAACCTGTGGATATAATATTTATATAAGGAGACCCTCGTAAGAAATATGTGAGCATCGGTGCCGTTTGGCGACGTAGACATTCTTTAAAAGACTTCTTATATGAATCATAATTTATATCACTGACAGGAATTTGTATAATTTAAATTTTATAGTTTAATAACTTTTATTACCTGAAACTCAATAATAAATGCTATAAATAATCAGTGAACATATGAAGGTAATATGTAAGAAAATACGACAAGTACGTCGATATAGCCATAACACATTCATCGAATAAAAATAATTCACATTGCGTCCATTATCGAAAAGCAAAAAGTATTAGGTCAAGTCACTTCCGTTTTCTCATCAGACATTTATTTTATTTTCATTAAATAAAAAAATTATATTAATTTATTATGTATACACCACTATTATGTATGGCCTTTTTCCTGGCAACTTATAGATACCTTCCTCATAAAATTTCATTGATTTGGACTGGAAGATATTTTCGACAGTCTGACTGACTTGCTCTTCAGAATTGGGGTTTTTTCCATTGAAAAAATTTTGTAAGGAACAGAAACGGAATTTGTCTCGATTTTAGGGGTTAGGAGCAATAGTTTAATGTAACGTGCACCACACGAAACAGTTTTCAGAAGAGTAACTGAACCCTTATTTATTTAATGAAAGCAAAAACTCGTTTGTCCCGGTGACTCATTGTGGGTAGACACGAACAATAGATTCTACCTAGCTGCATCACAAGTTATATATGCCTTAACCTAATATATAGTTCACTATTAATCTATAATAAATCAAATTATAATTAACAAAGAAAGTACTTGAGGTATCTCCCCTCCCCCTCTAATTTGAATGAAACTTGGTATTTAAAAAGAAGGCTTTGAGATATAAGATGTGCGCACAAAAATAGCGGCACATATTCGGTTTTAGGGAGATCAGATACCCTTACGTACAAAGCGATTTTCCTACCACACCAATTACCGCAGAAAATATGCGAAATACAAAAAAATAACCTACAACAATATCAGCGTAGTGACAAGTGCGTTAAGAAATAAGTTCCAGAGAAAACAAAGTACATTTGTGTCCAAGCATATTCAGAAACCTGATTCATTTATTCAAATCATATGTTTAAAATAAATGGAGGGTGCTACTACCACACTCATTAGTGAACACCATAGAAAACATATTTCAAGATGCTGTTAATGGTTTTTTTAATTGACGCACATAACATTAAATTGCTGAGATTTGAGAGAACTATGACTTGTGACGAAAGATTCGAAAAGAGATAGGGTATTACGGAAACTACTTCCAAAAAAACATACCCGAGCTATTGTAGCAAAACAGCTAATTCTCCGTCGAGAAATTACTAACCTCTGTCCGCCGGAACACGATACCGAAAAAGATTGATTGGGCGCCAGACGCACCTTTGCGTTATGGAACGAAATCTGCAAAATAATTTCAGAAGGGAGGGAGAAAGTGCCACCGACTAGCACAGACAATAGGGGATGGTGAGAGGCATGGAACGTCTAGATGTTAGTAAAGGAATCGGTTAGGAGATCCAGAACCTTGGAACAGAAAACAATAACAGGTGTTCTTTTATTTAGAAGAATTTAGAAATTCGACAATGAACAAAGGATAAGTTCGGAATAAATAAAAAATAAAATCGTTAACGATTTAGGTAAATTCGACAACATTTAAATCAAAGTAAATCGGAAACTAATGTTATCGAAAACGTGATCTCCCGTAAAGCGGGACAGCACGTTACGACGCGTGAGGTCTCGGAAAGAGAGAGAAACATAATACGATACACGCGTTCTCGAGAAGCAAGACCTCGCGAATTCCTTTTGTTAGGTCTCCAGGATGACAAGACTTTTGTGCTAAGAAAATGTTACAGAATCAAGAAATATTAATTCACAAAAGAAATATATGCGATATACGGAATCTTTTCCACGTTAATGATACGAAAAACATCCATAGACGGAGGCTCTGGACGAAAATGCGAAACGCGAACAATGATAGGAAAGTGAGCTGTATGGAAAAGATTTCCTGACTCGTTAAAAAATTCTTGCTGTTCTTAGCGAAACTACTGAAGAGACAAAATTCACACTCGACCACGATGGTAACTCAGAGAAGAATGAAGTACACGCGAAGTTCACTGTAGGGTTGGACTCGCGTCCCCACTAACAATCAAAAGTAGCGCCCTCACATAGCCAATGAGACTCTCGGAAGCATTACAATACTCGTATTATTACGCTGCTACAAAAGTCATGCCGTCGGAACTATTCCTCAAATAATAAACACGAAATAATGCAAGAGTGACATCTGTGGCTTAAGAGCTCGTATACCCCTGACATTTTCAAACAAAAATTTTTTTACAGATTTTTATTTGTTATTTATAATCTTTGGTATTTTTGTTTGAATTTTAAAAAAAAAAACTTTTAAGAAAATTCCACTCCGTTACAAAGTTCTAGCAATAAATGTGACCGGACATCGGGCACTGCTACTGGCTAACTGCCACACCCCTCTCGAAAGAAGATGCTAACCGTTTGAAATACGTCAGGATACAATCAATTCAATCCACAAAAGAAGCTAGACTTGACAGGAGATTGCAAAAAACTATAAAAAAAACACGAAGATACAAGAGGAAGAAAGTGTACAGTACGAAGCTGGAATGGGAGACTGCCGTAAGTTCAAGTTGTACCTACCAGAAACTTTAAACGCATTTTTCTCGGAACTACGTTTTTAAAAAGTGTCGGCACGATAACTCAGTCAATTTTCAATATTTTTTAATTTTTTTTAATCTTGATAATTATTTTCTCTATATCCTGACGAGAGGTATTTTTAGGTTGGACAATTTTTTATAAATTATTAAACACTCATTTTTTACTTTAAATTGCATTGTAAAGTTTAAATACTGTAATTTCTTTATTTCTGAAAAAAGTTCCCTCCGTCAGACTATAATTACTACATTATTGTACAAGATTCTTCTTTACTTTTGCAGATTGGATAGCTTTTGGTGAAGTTATGATGTCGACAAGGAGGCGCCATGGTTTTCGTCAGTAGTTCATTAATACCCAAAAAAAATAATGTTAATATTAAACAAAAATTAAAAAAAAATTTCTTATAGTTGAATCGTTAATAAAAAATGTCAAATCAACAATTTAATTTTTTTCACTACATAACCTTTATAATAATTTTTCAAATTTACTCGGATTTCAGCGCTCGCAGGGATATGTGAGCCCTTAATCGCCTTACTCCTACTAGATGGGCTTCGGAAATATTCGATAGATGCCGGAGCCTTCCACTGAGCAGCGCTACATGATACTCGGAAGGATGGCGTTAAAATAAAAGTTCCCAAACGCGGACTAAACGCAACACTTTGACATAATGGTCGTAAGCTCGCTAGTCACGCGGAACATCGTCACAGTCTCGCTGCCGTAGCTCGGGGTGTCCAGTGGCCTCTGGTGGCGGTGAGATTTCGGCCCTGTCCTCGACGATAGTGGCTGGGATCCTGATGTCTTCGGTAGGTTTCGTCATTTCAGCCTCCTGCGGCAAGTCAGTTACGGTGCCTCCACTTTGGGGATCGTTGATCCTCAAGCACGAACAGCCTTACAGAACTCGAGACTTTCTGCCTCGTCTTCGGTACTAGTCCAAATAATGTGGACTGTCAATACCGGCGGTACAAAAATGAAGGTGACGTGAAGCCCTTGGCGTTGTTCTTTTGGGTGATCCTCCTTACTCCTTTTCGGGCAAGATCGAACATAGGGTGGAGTCGTCAGATTGGCACGGCAGCTCTCCACGTTCCTTGGAGTAAGATCTGCTTATCCTCCTTTGGTAGTGTCTGGTTGTTCAGATGTCTCCGTACGTGTGTTGTGTTCGTGACGTATGAAATATTTGTACAATTTGATACTAGCCTAATGCCCAATATTTAGCCTATGACCCATGCGTTCCTGGCCGGTTGCATGTTATTTTATTGGAAAAGGGACGTGAGTACATCCCGAAATCGAAAAACGGAAGTTACAAATACGGAACTTTTTGTGACGTAAAAATCACGTCACAGATTATATCCGGAACCCACACAGTTGGCGATAATAAATGGGAAGGTCAGGACGAGAATACATCAGCAATATATTCAGCAACAAAGGTATCAACATGTCCCTTCGAAGACGAACTAATGAATTTTGAATATAAAAAGACTGCAATTGATTACTGAAAAAGCGGTAAAAGGTAAAAATTAAGTACGGCAACAGTCAAACACAGATATAAAAAAAGATACCTCTTTAAAACATTTAAAAAGATGGGAGAAACAAGTAATTGCAGTAATTGCATATTATATGTATAGATAAATTGCAGCAAATCTTGGAACGTACTTTAGAAAAGTTTATTAAGGTTCATGACAAAAAAATAATGATCCATGTCACAGATGTTTGTCGATGGGCCCTTTAAGCTAGTCACAAAGTCGATTTATTTACTTTTGAAGCATCTTATCATTGGTTAACAAATATCATAAATAAGTATAAAATTGTATGATAGAAAACAGTAAAATTTACGAGTAAAATCAGTCCTATCCAAAGAGTGGGCTATAAAATCGTGTAAAGAGGAATTTCGAAGAAGTTCAAAATTCGATCGAAGTAGTATTAATTTAGAATTGTATAGCGGTCGAACATTGGCTGTATAAGGAACATGAATGTGTCATATGCAGTCTTTGTGTTTTCAACATTTCTTCACACAATATCATATTGTCTCTAGTCATTTGAGCCATAAAACAAATCTTATGTAAACACATACACTGCCGTCGAAAAGTTTCTGGACAAAGGATTTTTAAATTGGAAGAAATGAAAGTAAAAGTAAAAGAAGTTCGTTTCTAATCTTGAATAATTCAGCGTTTGAGCCCAATGAAGTATCCTCTTCCTATTTAATCGTAAAATTTGTTCTTAGTAAAAATTCTGTCCCAAAAGCCAGTTCTACGCAAACAAACCTTGGCAATAATTAATGATATCTGTTTCTTATGAGTTTCTTTGAACTGCGTTTGGATTTCCGATGCAGTAAGCTTTTTATTCATTTTGGACATTATTAATATTTATTTATTTTTCAATCATTCCTAGGTGGACCCCCCTCCAGCTCTTTAGCGCCACGTTACAATATAGTTGTGCGTATGAAATGTTTCTTTCGATTTTGATACATCTTTTTGTTCAACTGAACTACATATTTACTTCGCCACCCGCAACCGCCGGATTTAGTTAATTAAAACAAATTTCTTTTCAGTTTACCAAACCTTTTTCTCAGTGTACTAATAACCGGCCCTCTGCTTTGGAAGTGACTCAGGCCCTTTACTGCATGCATTGCTTTTATTAGAGCTTGTTCTCCAGAAGAGAGTGTGAGCATCTCTTTTAGTTTTTTTTGGGTAACATAATGTAGGCGGGGGGAGGGGAGATAAACTTCTTCTATAGACAAGTCGTGAATATGATAAATATCGGATATTGCTCGAGAAAGACTGGCGCAAAAAAAATTGAGTGCAGTTGTAAGGCTTGTCCGGGCACTTTTCTACGACAGTGTATGTTATTATCACGTTAGATTTTGTTTACGAGAAATGTAATAACATACCTTTCAACTTCTGTCTTTTTCACATTCTAAAATAAATATGTTAAATATTCTACTGAAGTGAATGATTAATATCCCATTTTACATGCCAATTTAATTTCCATCATTTTGATATATGGCTTGTCCACTAGCTACAGCAATAAATGATTTAACAGGGTGGTTTATAATATATTTTGATTCAGAATGCCATTCTGCACATTTGGAATATTTACAAACATGCTTACAAACATCGTTTTGTATTTCACATATCTGACCCCTTTAAACCCAAATATGGACTGCTATCTCTAATGAATCTATTTACCTACCAAGTTTTATCAAAATCAGAGGGGAGGCGGCTACATCTCAGGTATTTTCTTTGTAAGATTATTAATTTTTGTTGACAAATATAACTATCTACATTAACGTACAACATATATTTTATCTTTATCGGTAAAAGAGTTGGATCAGTATTTAAATTCGTCTGAATAGTACGAAAATAAATCATGCAATAAAAAGTAGATTCGAGCACACATTACACGTATTATTTACGAAATCTTGTAAAACGATATAGGAATAATCTTTTTAACTATCATATTCACTACACTAACCGCATTTCCATTTTTCACTGAATCTTTTTTTTATTTACTTTGAATTCTATAATATCTAAGTTACAATTTTACTAGTAGATTCAAGTTACATCACTATCAGTAAATAGGATTTATACAAACATAACTGTAAATGTCAAAATGTCCAATGCATTTAATTTACTAACTATTAATTTTGCAACTTACCAAAAGATAGAATTTATAACAATTATTTTAATATTATATCCGAGATTGTATGCAAAAAATATAACTTACACACGTTCAGCCATCGAATCCCGAAGAAAATGAAGATGTCGATAACGAAAAGTGTTCTTTATGAAATTTCACGTAAAGAATATTTGGTACTCAATATTACTATATCCACTTTATCCATATCCATATAACAAACTATCTTGAATTGTAATATTGAATGTAGAATGATTTTGATAATTGAACAATTGGTATAGTTCCTCAATAATGATCGGTTGTCGATACTCATGGATAAAAAATTATGCGTTCAGTAACATTTGCATTTATGAATCTAAGAAACAGTTATCTTCCTTGCCCAGAATGATGCATTATGTACTGGAAGTCAACATACTTTTGGTATATGTAAAAATTCATCGAACAAGATTTGAAGCAATGATACAAGAATTATGTTAATAAACATGGATGGTAAGAACATACCCATATACTATATCCCACATATAACATACCATATATTATATCCCACATACCTTCCATTTTTTGTAACAATCATCTCGTTGGTAATGCACTGAAACCTGGTCCAAAGTTCTCTGTCCTCAAGTGCAAGTGACAATGGTTGCGTAGAAGAGTTACATTGTTCTATCGAATTGGAATTGCTCGAATTTCTATCGTTTCTCTCATTATCATCATTAATGCGTCTCTCACGATCACGATCGCAGCAAGCTGTACGTCCAGGACTGCCTGTATTTCCAATAGTCGATTGCATACTCTTAAATATAACACCACCTCCTTGGCCGCAGTATAAAAAGATCCGTGAAATTTTTCAAAATGATATTATCACTATTAAGCATACGTTGGAGAAGTACTCGCATACGCTCTCAGGTATACACAGTTTACACGTATACGGTATATCACTGATGAATTTATCAATTAGAGACGATTTAATCATCAAGCACTGTTTGCTACTTGCTGCTATTACTACTACAAACAGTTGCCTAAACAAAGTAATTATTACACGCCGTTATGGTATACTATAGGAAGTAACTGCGACAGCCGCAGAAACTGTTACGGACTTTCGTACTTTCGTGTGAACTTGCTTATAACACTTGGGCGCGATATTTCACACTACTCGGTGAACATGACCAGCGGCCTCGACAGCCTTAGGAACCAGCTGGCAGCTGATTGGTTGAGATCTAATGGTGGGCGACTCGTTAATTGGCTCTAATTGAAAATGGTTGTAGGCGGGTCCGACTATTCGGAAACTCTTATTGGTTAGACTTTATTGTGATGGTGTAAATATTTTCTCTTTATGGTGGGGATACCGCGTCGCCATTGGCCTGTTATTACATGGGCATTCCTTATATCACAGTGGAAATATCTACCTAGAGATACAGCAGTATTTTTGGATGATGAATCCTTCTGTGATTTAGTTGAAGCCTTAACTCGTTATTGGATTAGGTAGCAAGATTCTGCAAAGCAGTCTTTAATACCGGCTTAATAACCGTAATTATGGTGTTTGTACAGTCATACTGTGCATACGTATCCTAAATGACACAATTTGTTTTTTAAAAGTTCGATAGTGCTGGTTATAATGAATTGATTCCTTATGAATAAATGTTGTGTACAGGTACTTTAATGAAGGCGGGGCTATTAAAGGGCCTATTAGTGTGATCAATTATCGTTTATTGTCTAAACGACTTGCTGATACTCCCACTAGTGAAGGTAATTCATTATAGTATTCATATTCCATTACGCACATATGTATATGTAAGATCAGTCTTAAAATAGTTCTCAAGTTTAATTTTTCCAAACAGATCGTTCCGAATATATGGAAACCATACTTTCATAGAACCTGATCATTTACAATCTTGTTCATTATGATTAGTTAGTCGTTATGGTCAAATGATACGTGTATAAATCAATCAACAATTCCATATTAACATTTGTATAACTCAATCGCAGAGTAATAATATTGAAAAATTCCTAATAAAAAAAATCTAATAAATTTAAAAAAAGTAATGCGGGCTAAGTTTGTAACCCTAAAAACAATCTCAACCCTGAAATATGCGTAAAGATAATTTAATCAGAAAAAAAATTAGTGTTCTTATAAATTAGAAAAAAAAATTTGTAACTAAAAACGGCCGGTTGTCCCATTTTGCTTACGAATCGTAAGTAGTGTACGAAATCCCTATATGAGGAAGCCAAGAATTTAAATTTTGCAATTTGCTTCCTCTGAATCGTCGGTAGTAGATGAAGATTCCTCTATGAGGAAGCCAAAGATTAACAAAAAATAAAAATGCTTCCTCATATTTTTTAACTAAATTTTTAAAAAATTTGTAACTAAAAACGGCCGGTGGTCCCAGTTTTTAATTTTGCACAAAATTCATATTCTGTCTATGGAATATTTAAAAAATTCCGGATCACCGATATCGGTGGGGCTGTGGTCATGAAAACAAATTTTGTACGTTTCTTTTTTTGAAAATAGGTTCAGATTACTCAAAAACATTTTTTAATATTTTTTTATTGTAGATACTAAAAAAACACAAAACTCATTTTTTATAATTTTTTTATACGATGCACCGTCTCTGGGATATCTGTGTTCAAAATAAAAACGACCGAATCCACGAAGCACAGCAAATAAATACTCATATACAAATATCCCTTGAAATATTGTAATATATGCAAAATTTCAACAAAAAAGGTTAGACATTGGTATTCATATTCTACATCTCTCACTGTATATTTTTTAATTTTTTACGTCTTAAGAATCAAATTTTAGTACCGTTATGCATCATTGTTCACAAAGATTTTCAGTTTCTCACATTGAACACAACATTTTACAAAGAATTGTATATTAATATATTCACTTTAACTATAATTTTATTATAACAATTCCTTTATTGGATTTAGTATCCAAAAACGATATTGTATTTCCCCTGTTTCTTGCCCAAATATTATACACTGAGCACATTATTTTTATATCAACATCGAGATGCTCAAAAAAACTAGTTTGTTTGTAAACTGAGTTTTATTTGGACTTTTGATTTATTGGTATAATAATCATTTTTTATGAAGTTTCAAATAATCTGAACTTATGGTGTATGTTATATGACAATAAAATAATTAAACATGCAAAAAATTCGGCCCAAATATATTCTACACATAAGTTTCCTACGACTAAAATGGTCTACACGAATCAGTCTACCGATTTTACACGAGAGAACTATTTTTATTAGACTTTCCCGGGAACTTCGATTTCATGGAATATTTTCAATGACATGAAGTTTAACCATGCACCGCTCAACTGTGAACCGAAAAATTGTGCACCAATAAGTATGTCATTCAAGTAACTGTGCACGAGGTTAATTACGCAAAGAACTGAGCACAATTTATTTTTAATCACCTGAAACTATGCCCGAGAAAATATGCGCTATAATAAAAATCTATCTCCAATCTAACTTCGGATACAAATTTATAATCGTGAATAAAGTGTGAAATGACTGAATTTGAAGCGAATTAAATTCTTCTAGGTTGTTGTTTATTCCAAGAAAAAAAGAATGTTGTAATTGAGAGCAATTAATTTTTTTTAAATAAATATATTTTTTACATTTATAGGTAATATTGGCCCAAAATTGGCCAAATTTAATCCATCAGACTATATAAATAACATTGGCGATTCTTGAGTCGAGTTCAGTAACTAATGTTGGTCTAATACTGGCAGCTGAAATTAGCTCGTATTATGCCAATATTATCATTTCACTATATAATAATTGGCGTTACTATTAAGCCTATGTCACGTGCCGGGCTTTTGGCTGAACTTTTTCCCATATACGCCAATAAAAGAAGCATATTAGTAAGACAGATATACAACAAAGGAATCACGCGAGTTCGGAAATGCAGACCGCGGCATTGTGTGAGGAAGCTACCTTCCCGTCTTATGACACTGCGAACGTGCCTAGAACATGTGAACCAAAAATTCCAGAATTCGCTCGTACGAGTAAAAGTGCTGAAATTATGATATATGCCCCCGTCTGTCCACCAAATTTTGGCAGAAAATTTGATGAAAAAGCGACAAATAATCAGTCTCCCGATACACACCAGAACGCATAGTTCGAGCTGGAGTAGCTCCTCGCAATTGCATAGTGCGGAGGTTATCATTTTCACGGGAGTTCTGCGTTTTGTTACATATCGCCGCTCGTAAATCGATAAAGTCATATCGGGCCCGAAGAGTTGCACGCGTAGCGTTATCAGTCAATGTGAAAATAGTTATAAGTTTATTGATTACCACTACGAACAATATTGTCGTGTAGTTAAAGGTTTATTATATAAAAGATAAAAGGACCGGTCGCTGTGACAAGGACAGAAAATGAACATCGAGGCTGAAACGGCGTCTACTCTTACGCGTCGATAGCGTGCCCGCGTGTGAGTATGCATATGTGAGATTGAGAGCGAAGACGGCATCGCGATATCTTCTTATACATATAAACATAGCTTGTAAGACAATCCGGCATTTTCATAAGTTCTTCCTAATTATCATCAACAACACTATCATTGGGTTGTAACAAGGAAGGCAGTCAAAAACATTCCATAAATAATAATTAAAATAAACTTCCACGCTTAGCACGGAAGATTAAATTTGCTAGACGTATATTAACGCCCCTGCATGTCATATATAGTCTGGTAAATAATGTTAGCCCCATTGTGAAAAATGCAAAAATTATAAGCAATTCTGACTCAAGCTTGGCAACAAATTTTGGGCCGATACTAGCAGATAAAATTGGCTCGTATATTGCCGATGTTATCATTCCACCAAAGGCACAAGCTTGGTTATTAAATTTGGACCGAGTTTTATCAATATAGGGGCCAACATTTGGCTGAATATCAATTTTTGACTGGTATCTCGTTGGCAGCATGATTACCGCGTATTTCATTAAATAAAACTTTTTTGTACCAATTTTTCTAATTTTCCAAAGTTTATGCACTAAAGCATTTGCATAATACCTTTATTTTTATTGAAAAATAAATACTAACTCTATCATAAATCCAATATTGGACCTATATAGCTGTCAATATAGAGTCGATATATGAAATAAATATGCTTATATTCGCTTTACCTTGGGTCCAATGTTGAGCCATTCTTAGCCCAAAGTTTGGCTTAAAATAGATAGCTTAATTGTCTCAACATTCATTATAACGTTGGGACTATGTGATACCAATGCATTACTAACGAAAGGGCTTTTATTAGCTTAACGAAATAAGCTATCATGTTTCTAATCACTCCCAAGGTGTTGTCAATACTTTTGATCATACTGGACAAAAGTTGTTGAACAGGGCTTCACAAACAACGCTGGCCCAATATAAGACTAGTTGTCAAAATTGGCAAAGAGTTAAAAATTTTTACTTACGTATCGAGGCATATTGGAGGATATACTATGAAGAGTGTGGAGATACAATAAAGGAATCAAATTTCGACTCGAGTTGTATCGGTTCTCCAAATGTTTTTGATGTTGTTCCAAATGTTTTTGATAGCTACACTGAGAAAAAGGTTTGGTAATATCATCTACCCAGCTGCGATCACGTAAAATTTGTTTTAATCAATCGAAACGAATTTGAATTGATTACAACGTTCTTGAAGTTATAAAACTGATATAGTTGTTTCGAATGTGTACTACACTTATCTCGATTGCACAACTGTATCAAAATAAACTAAAACGGAATTTACTCAACATTCTTTTTTTCAACTTAATCGGATGTGCAATCATTGTACTGGTGGTGCATACATTTATTTCGACTGTATGTTTTATCTGATCAAGGAAATTTGCTGTTGATTTGAGTAATCCATTCAATTAGATAGAATATTGTAAATTTTGAATCGATCAAATATTTTGGTCAATTTAACTAAATATTCCTACGTCGTAACTACAAAAATGTTTGGCAAGACAAATTAATATGGTGACATCGATCAAACGGTTTAGTAAACGACATCACATATTGCAATGTAACTATTATAGATTTAGTAGATCAAAAAATAAATATCTTTGAATCAATTTAACGGTTCGATTGATATAAACTAAATTTACCATATGATTATAACACATTTAGTAGCTTGAAAAATAAATATTATTGCGCGGTTGTAACGGTCATAACGGAAATTCTCAAGAAACTCCGCAATATTATAGTCACTTAGAAAAAAATACCTGAACAAACTTATTAGAATACTTTTTTTTATCTATGAAATAAATTTACTAATGCAACGTTCCCAAACTATCCACCGAGAGAAGGGGCCGCATACCAAGGCCCACTGCCAAACGGCATAATACAGCCACAGGCCACCAGAGGGACAGACATACCCGCAAGCAAAAGTGGGCCAATGAGCCCATAAGTTCCAAACTTTATTTGTTACAGAATTATGAAAAACAGACGTAGAGGTGATGAAAGCTAATAACTAATAACGTAGAGTACCTAATAGTCCGATCCATCCGACTGCTTTGGTATCAAACTTTTTGAATCAACAAATTAATTTATAATTTGCATGGATGATCCTTCTACCCCTTGGAGGCAAGGTTTAATACGTTACAGTAAATTACTCGAATACCTATGATATTTTTAAAAAAATGTATATATAATCAAGCAACATAAATATTGAATACCTACGATATTTTATGTAGTTCAGGTAAAATTTTTTGGTTTTACATTGAATGCATTTTTTTCTCTGGAGACTATACTATAGTTGGATGCAAAAGATAAACTATTAATTGAAGTAAAGATTTTGGTAACTTAATCGTGCATTGGGTACATTCAGCCAAGTTATAGAATAAAAATAATGAAATATTCAATTGAATGGACTAACTACTTTATTAAGTCAAGCATATATAAAGTTGTGCGTCTGAAATATGTCTTCCGATTTCGATACATCTTTTTAGTCAATTGAACTAAATATTTACCTCGCTACCCGCAACCGCCGGGTTTAGTTAATTCAGAAAAAATTGTTTTCAGTTTACCAAATCTTTTTCTCGGTGTAGCTAGGAAAAAAATGTATATGCTAATCTGCAACAATTACATACATTTTCTATGATAATGATTATTCTGAAATAGTAAATATTGTAGAATACATTTTTATCATGATGTCGCCGATTAGGATACCTAATTGCATATTCTCGCGCTGCTTGTGCGTCGTCGTTTGTCTGCCATTATATTGGGCTGACACCCAATACTTGCGCAATATTATTGAAAATATTGGCCAATTTATGATTATTGAACAACAATGTCTAATCTTTTTTATTCTTTGAAGTGATGTTTGGTACTATTTGAATTGTATTTGGATATCCTAACATAGAAACACCGCTAATTTTCAGGGAAATACGAGGACAGCTTTCTTTGTTTAATATTTCTTTTAAATAAGGACGTTGAGCATGTGTTAAGTGGTCGATACAAATGTTATAAAGACGTGTCACAGCACATTTATATCTGAAACTGTCACAAATTTATGTAGAGACTGCTTGAGAACTCTGTACATAAGCCTTTAGGTCTCGGTTATTATTTTCGTATATAAACATACTATGCGCCCAAAGAGGACCCCATTTTAATACGCTATCTGTTAAATGTGTTAAAAGGTGCACATTAAATGAAACGTGTAATAAGTAACATATACATTATAATAATCTAAGTACACTGTGTGAATTCCCAAGACAGTTTATTTAAAAATTAATGAGAAAAACATAATAGAACTTAAGGAATCTCTCTAGTGCGGTATTTTTATTAATAACACCGTATCTATGAAATATAAGCGAGCGAGCGTTGTTTTGGATTTTTCCTTAGAAACTGAAAAACAAGAAGTCTGTGGGCATATTTCGAAGAGAGCGAACATGTAATTCAAAAAACGAGATTTGCATTTAAAAAGTTGTTCCGAGTCTCGGTTCAACACTTAAATAATCCTGACGGAAAACCGAGATATGCCACAATTATCAGAAGTGGGATTTTAATCCAAATTGCCAGTATCCAACCAACACTAGGCCGATGTACTACTGCCAATGATGGGCCGGATATAAACTACTAACTGTGGGCCAACATTGGTTGCCCATCATATACCTGCGTTATTTATTTATTTTTTTAAATGTTACAATCGCTGGATCCGGAAAATCAAGCGACGTAAATGGAATTTGTAATAAAACGGTTGATTCGTTGGTTCGGTCTACTTTATCAGTACGTCCACGTGTTAATACAAGGCCTATCGAGTTTTATGATTTGGAGTTGTGATAATCTCTCAAAATATGTCTTCGTGGATCAGGAAATATTCTATTTTTAAGTGATTCCTCAGTAGGTAAATCGTTTGGTAGTTTTGAAAACTCTATGGGAATCAATTTCCACGGTAAGCATTGAATAGAATTATTTTGTTCATGAATCTTAGATTTTGTCGCGTCTAGATCCTTCTGGCTCGTTGGTTTTGTTTGTTTTTGAGTGTATGGTTTATCTAATTGTCTGAATAATTTACATAATTGAACTTTCCTACGACTTCGTTTAGGCATAAGACTGTACTTACTCGGATCTCGTATTCCTAGTATATTTGAATTTCCTTTGATATGTGATTGAATCTCAATTAGATCGTTGGAGTGAATGACCAGTCTTATCCAAGTCCTGATGATGTATGAGATGTTAATCATTGTTTCGATTTATATTAATGATTTGATAGGATAAGGTAGAGGCCCTAAATTCGGCTTCAGTTCTACCTTTTTGGAAATAGTAAGGATGGATTTCGAGTAATTGTGAATACTCTGATTTCGGTATCTTGGATAAGTTTTCAGAGGTTCTTGGTATATTTAATGTCAGTTTTGACTTCATTCCCGATTCTAATTGGAACTTTGATTTTAACTTCAATTGTACGATTTTAACACGCTTGACAACTCTGATGTTGTTCTCTTAATCTCTTTAATCCACATAATCGAATATGACTTCCGACTCCCTTTTTATAGCAGTAAAACTACTTCCGATTGGTTAATGTGACTCCCCTTCTTTTAAATTCCAAACATATCGATTGACAATCAACCTTTTTCCAATAATCAATATACCAAGCCGTACTCTGTAATTTGAATCTCCTTGAATGTTATCCGAGAAGATTCAGGCTTATCCTTTTATTTATATCTTCATTGTTTGACATTAACAAAATATAATAGTTTTTAATATTGTTAATGTGTGGTATAATAGTGTTATTTCTGCATTATGTGATTATATGATTATACGATTATAAGAGTATGATTTGACTTGACTAATAATAATTAAAAGGCGTGGAATGTAACAATATTTGCCATCTTTAAACCGATACTGGCCAATGTCCTACTGTCAATAATTGGCCAAATAGTAAGAGTAAAATTACATATATGACCAGTGTCCCTAAGCAACACAAAAGTATACGAGAAGTACGAGCGAGCACTAGTTCGCTGCCGCACCACCAGATGGCCACTGCAACTCGCAAGCAGAATCGGAAGACGCTGAGAACAATTAGTCCTTCGATGTTGTTGCTACTTTAATGCGATTTCGACATTCTCTTGAATAACCTAGTTTTGTATTCAGCATTTCTCATTCGTGAGAGAATCATTTTTTAGACCATACCGTCCGTTGAGAGGACTCTGTGATTTTGTTTCTATTACAGCACCAATCCAGCGTTCTCCGCCCGAGCACAGAATCGAGTTTCTGTATGAGCTGTGGGCCATTATTCGTCGTAAATTATTTACCATTATTTTTTTTTATATTTGCCATTAATATTTTCTATCTTTGCCGTAATATACGGCTGAAAATCATAGGCGTAGTACCGTATAATGATTTTATGCCAATATTACATTCATTAATGGGCCAATATTATTTTCATTTATTGGCCATTTATTAGGCCTGCTGTACTCTCCTACATGGGGTGGCTTGTTATTGGATCTGGGTGGACAGAGACTCCGGCAAACTTCGACTCCACTGGCAGCCGGACAGCTGCAAACAAATGTCATACAAGACGGAGATCCAAAAGACGCGTTCAATAATCTCCAAATGTTTGATCTGGAACCCAATCTTCCGAAACTAGGTCGGCTGAGTCCGCTGAACCAATCAACATTTCGATCTCGGAGTTTTATGGATTTATCCAAAGTTCTACCGAGCTACGATCCTGTCCATAACGATTCCGATGTCAATTAATGGATTCAGAAGATCGAAGAATATTCTGAGATGGGACGGAGAAGGGAGATATACCGATGGGACGATTTGGCAACGAGACACTTCGCTCTTTCAAAACTGGAAAGGGAGGCGAAGAAATGGAAAGACAGCCTCGAAAAGGCTAATAGATCGTGGAGAGATTGGAAAGAATTACTGTAGAAGACCTTTTTATCGGAAGAAACGGGTATGATGAAAAATTGGCAAAATGCACCCGAGCACGCATAGGGAAGAGAGAATCAATGGATTGAATCATCGACGGATTGGACGATTCACAATATTGAGCATATTTGGGACCATTTTCGAGGTATGCGGAACCTGCCGATCTTCTACCCGACCTGAAGAGTGGTAACGCGTTCATCAAGAAAAACATCAGGACGACTCCGAGGCCAACACACGCGAGGAAGGATGCAGATTGCTTAGACATAAGTAGTATAAGTTGGAGAGTTCTGGCTCAGGATTCCTGTAACCGACCTATACCGACACTCTATAATCGTCGAAGGTGGGTGTCCATGCTAAGTTGCCGTCGTGAGCTCTACGATTTCCTGAAGTGACATCACCGAAACCTCTATTTTTATAGGAATTTATGGAGGATTCTAGAAATTTTTACGTCGGATTCCGGGAATTTTCCGTCCGATTCTGGGAATCGCACCCGATCGAGAACCTTCTAGAACCTTCTAAAACCTTCCAGAAGCTTTGATGGTTCGTGTCCGTGCTAAGTTCCGGAGGCTCGCTCCCAGAGCTGGCGAGAGAGAGAGACAGAGAGAGAGAGAGACAGAGAGAGAGAGAGAGAGAGAGAGAGAGAGAGAGAGAGAGAGAGAGAGAGAGAGAGAGAGA
>JAYRCB010000598.1:0-15932 GCA_036026315.1 Trachelus stipa | reverse complement strand
TTCAGAGGTCCCCGGTCCCGGCACTGCTCAGTCCGCTGCCCTCCTCACCGGACCGCTCGAGCAGCGACACATCGCCTTCCACGACTCCCGGTTGAATACGGGCCGCACATCGGCGGAAAATAAAGCGTTCCGCACATCTTAAACGGCGACTAACCAAATTATTTGGCGAACCCTAAACGGACCTTGTATTCGAATAAAAAGGGCTAGACAACCCCAAACTGTTCTATCAATTCAAACATGTCCAATCATTGAATTCTTAGCGATAACATGGTTTTTCCCGGAAACCGCACGGACAAGGACAATCGTTCACGAGTCCCACGACTACTGCCCCAATTGCGCTCGGGGTTTGGCTAGTGTTATCCCCTCCACCTTAACGCTCGCCAGAGACACGCTAGAACAACGGTCGGTCGCGCGACGCGTGCGTTCGTATACACGCGCGAGCGACCGTTGGTACCTGGGCACCTCTAAACTATTCGTTCGACCGAACATTAGGTGAGTGACGGATTAGAATTATTCTTCGAAAATTAATATTTAGATTATCATTTGTTATAAGTACATAGGATGACAATAGCATAATGCGTCACACCAGACGAAATACAAGTTAAAAGCATGAAGTGTGACTGAAGGTTCTCATCCGAACGTAACACCTAACATCGTTAGTATGTCTACGTGATGTGTTAATTGTTCCAGCAGATAAAGAATCGGAAGAAATAAGAAATAGGTTTCAGGGAATTTCCCCCTCAGTGTGAGGAGGATTGTTCCCTGGCTTACCCCAATGATTTCCAAGGATTTCAACTGTTCCTTATTGTATGATTTCTGTGGAAGTAATACCGGTTCAGCAAGGTGATTTGGATGAACCCTCGGTTCAAATGAGGTTGTAGCAAGATTTTGTAAATGATAGTAGTGCTGATGTTTCACAAAACTCACAGAATAGAGTCACCAGGTATGCTTGATTTGTTTAAACTGATTTGAATGATTGTTCTTAGACTTGACTTCTGTATATAAGAACTCCGATGAACTGAATTGAAGACGAAAAGGGAATTTTATCTGCGATCAGTCTTCTAACGATAGCCCTTATGCACAGCGCATATGCACCCACGAGAGGCTAGCAAAAGATGAGTGACGTATGTCCGACTCTAATAGTGCCAAGTGCCGCATCACGTATCGGCGCCCGATGGACCAATCAGAGCTAGCGACGCTAAGAAAAAAGTGGAGTCAGCGCACACCGGAAAATCTACCGCGCCGCACACCTATGCATCTGGAGTCGCAGGCCTGATTGACGGTATTCAACCATCTCGAGAGATTATGCGAAAGCTGCGTCACCCTGTGATGCCTGAGGGCTATGCGGGCATACGAGATAGCGCTACACACTCTGAAGAAACGTTGTAGCCTGATAGAGTTTATAGGATGTGTTTCCCTGACGACGCGGGTTGGGCCACCGCACCAGAAATATCAGGAATACCGAACAAGCGTAGTCAGTATGCCCAGCGATCTTTATGCCTACCTGAAAGCACTCGACAATACGTGGGAGGTCTATACACACCACGACGTCTACATCGATGAGGAGGGAGAGTACGCGGAAGAATCGACCAATCTGGCGTACTGCGCAATGGACATGCGAACAGCATCCCGACGCAACATTCAACACGCACGGTGTATAGCTATTTTTCGCGACGAGAGCTGCGAAACACTGCTGTGGGATAGCCGCGTCGGAAAGGATATCAGCATACAACTCAACGGTGGTTATATCGACGAGTTCAAGTTTCTAGAAGACTGGTGCGATTTTCTGGTACCAGGCGATTGTAATTGATATACAGGGTGTCCCAGAATTACTTTTACACCCGAAAGTGGGTGATCGCTGGGGTCCCCCGAGTACCCTCCCGCAAACTGTTTGCCAAAATTCGTAATAGTTTTTAAATGGGAAGCATTTAAGATGCACCAATCAGAATGAAGAATTTCCGCGGATCATGGCTGCGTGGTGGGAGGTATAGTCGTGGCAAGCAAAAGCTAACTGCTAAAGCCAGATGGCGCGATTCGCAGTTGTTTCTTAATTCGAGCGCTAAGCATTTTCCTTGATAGACTGTCGATACTGGCCGAACTCCTTAGCTTCGTGCAGCCGTCTCATGTGCACCGCGCAATTCTCAACTGTTTCGAGGTATGAGTTCTGCTGCACGAAGCTAAGAAGTTCGGCCAGTATAAGGTGGTCAAATTAGTATAGTAAATGGCCAAGCAATAAACAATGTGCGTGGTAGAAACTAACATACTTTTTAGTAAGCATCATACAACTACAGTATTCTGTAGAACGGGCCAGACAAAAAACAAGTTATTTTTTTTATTTTTTCATGTCCAGGGGAAATACATCTACCAGAGGGATGACAAAGCTACAGGGGAATTAGTTTCAGAGCCAGGGTAATGATATTGTAGATTTCCAGGTACAAGAAAATCAATGTAAAAGAAATCAGAACGTATTAATTCAAAGTTTTTTGTACTTGTGTTGCAAAAATAGTGTTTGTTTATTTGTTAATAATATTTCAGTCTGTTTTATGGAACATAAAAACAAGAAGCCTTACATATCTATCTAAGAATTAAGAAACAGGAAATATATAAAATATGCATTTCGAAAAATAACTTTTACATGTATGTAATCTTTGATTTATAAAACGGGAAATATAAATAATTTTATATATTCCAATTGGTGATCAAGCGTCCCAATTATCCCTATTGCTCAAACAGATCAGGTGGTTCCGTAAACTTGTAGAAAACTCTATTTCTTTTTAATAGCAGAGTTGGCACTGGTAATGAGCATTCAATATTATCTACAGATACAAACGAAACATCCTCATCGTCAACTTTGAACATAGTACCTTCTCGATCACAAAGTTTCAAAAAAGTGATTTGGATTTCATTTTCCTCTTCATCTATCTCTCTTGAATAGAATGCCGCATATTTATAATCAATTCTTTTGCTAGGAAATTTTATTCTAACATAATCTCCTGGATTATAAAGCTTTCTGACACTATTTGGATTCGAACATCCGGCATCTGGTTGACATTCGTTCTCGCTATTAGAATCAGAATAAATATCATGAACAGATAGTTTTGTTTTATTTTCATCAGAAAAATTGAGTTCGCTCATTTTATAATGATTGCATCCTTCGTGGTTATAAAAACAACTCTATGATTTCATTCTTATTTTATTTGGAAAACTACTGGTACCACAGACTTGATGAACTTTCAATGTCCCAACAAATGGTACAATATTTGCCTCATTTTTAGTGACAATGGACTGCATTGCCTGAATATCGTTTTCGGTAATAATGCACGTGGTTATCGAGGGACAGTTGTCTTGTATTATCTTGGCAAGTGAGTCCAAACATGGAACATCGGTACCTACGGAGAGAAATTTATCTGCTGTTCGCTTACAGACTGTCCCAATGTCATCAGGTGCACCTTTACCATGACCCGCCTCGTGATAATTCCAGGTATAATGTTGCACGTTTGGGTAAAATAATGTCAGTTGACTGGCCTTCATGTAACACATCGTTTTATTCCTGTATTGTGTGACTGGTCCATCGCTCAAGAAATGGATGTTTGTAACTGTATCTGGTAAAAGCTTAAAAACCGGCTGAAGGTGCTCCCAAATGGCAGCAGGGCCATGTGTTAAATTATTTGACAAGGAACAGATACAGGTCGTGTTAACTGAATCTTGATCATTTTTGCGCGTATACATTACGACTGTATGGAGACTTATTTGGGTTCTGGATCCACCAAAATGAAACGCCTGCACTTCTGCACTATATTTTGTATTATAGTTTTCACTGAAATCCATGTGAATAATGCAATCTTCCTCCGTGATGTGTTCTTTCAACAATTTTAGATTTTGATATTGATGCACTATATTCATCTGCTGATTTAAGAACTTTTCCATACCATTTTCTAGCTGCAAGATTATATCTTTGGGACACATCCTCACAATTTCTTTTTTCTATTTTCGCACTTTGCGAGTATTTTTAGTTTTGCCATCAAGTATACTTTCTGCCACAACTACCCATTGTTTTAAATTCAATAATTTTGAATCATCTGTTTGGTCGTATTGTATCTCTTATGAGCGATTGCAGTGTCTCTTCTCGGGCGGGAATCTCATTCGCACCTTATCCCTCGATGTACGGCTCCAGGCCGCCACTGAAACCCTCGGATGCTGCCCGAATCTTCAATCTTCGCGCGGCGTCCTTTTGCGTAGGTGGCCTCGCTCAGTGGTGCTCTGTGGTAGCGCTGGCCCTCCTCCTGCTGGCTACGTCACGCCAGTGCTGGCGATCGCACTGGTCGGGCCCCTTTGCTGTAGTCAGGGCCGTTGCTGCTTCCAATTTCTCTCCGATCGGTTCCCTTACGGGACCGATCACCGCTAGTAACATTCAAAATACAGACCCCGAAGGGAATTAATAAACATTCTACACGCTAAATCCAATCCACGCTCGACGCAAATGTTAGGTTGCCTTGCGGACCTCACGGTGTAGCTCCTATTTCGCCTTTTTCCTCTCTCTTTTGTGACGTGCACAAAGTGCCACGTCACAGTGTAAAAAATATTTTTCTTCTTTTTGATTTCTAGCGCCATTATTTTATATAGTGTTTACCCTGTTTCTAGGATAAATCGGAGGAAAAAAAAGAGAGCACCACGGTGGGGCTCTTATTAAAAAAAGTGGTATTTATAACACTGTTAAGCTTGTACACGTTTTTAATTGATTTGAAAAAATGTATAGTATATCTGTCACCTTTTACACTTATTTCTAGACACTACAAAAGAGGACGATTCGCCGCCCCAGCTGCACCACCAGGCTTCTGGTTATCGCCGGATATTACCGGAACGGTAAGCGTAATAATTTTAAGACTACACAGGATTTTCTTTGCTTTAAACAAATTTATTTAAAAAAAAAAACAAATTTTACAGATTATGCCGCCAAGGAGGCCCGACACACCGCCCGAGAGGGCCGAGGGACCATTCGAGGGGCCCCTGTTGGACGGAATTCGACCCTCGTTCAATGAGTTTTTCGCTCCCCTTCACGGGGGGCAGTGTTTTTACGGGTGTATGTATATCTGCGGCCCGGTGAAATTGTGCTACTTGTGCATGCGCATGCAGGCGCCCAAAATCCGGGTACAACACACCCCCCTGGTCCTGCATTATCTCCTTTTAGACGTCAGAATACCGATAGGTAGGGGGGTGTGCGTACGGTGCGAAAGGAGCGTCCTGCAGGTGTATGGCCCGCTAGATTGCATAGCGTGTATCAATTATTATGTGAACCACCGGGCCGTGGTCATTGCCCAGGGCGGTGATGCGGTGGTACCAGTGCGGCTTTAGATTTAAAAAAAAGCTTACATATTGTAACGCTACCAACAAGTGCCACACCTCCCTAAAAACTGCTGGGCCAAGTACCTGCGGCAGCTGACAGGGGGCCAGCGTACCCGCAAGCAAAACACGGTAGCGGACACGATAACAGCTCTACCTTTGTACAGTCAGGGAAGCTTAGAACGGTTGGAGAATAAAACACTCTGAAAATAACTTGTGGCTCACACACACTTTTTGGAAATAACTTAAATTCCAGCATCCGATTACCTTTACAGGCACGCCACGGTATCAATCCCGTGGCCAGTCCTCTCCTATCTCATAATCAAGCAGCACGAAAGGGTATCAATGCCCTTCCTAGTCTACTAGATTAACAACCTCGGAGTTCCTCCCACCACGGCTGGGTATCAATCCCCCGCCAAGTGTATTAGGACTCTATTTTTGAGAAGGCACGGATGGGTATCAATCCCCATCCTAGTCCGGACTTCCTCAAAGCTTAGAAAACATAGAGATCTCCCTCCCGTACCTCACAAGACAGGCTCGCGGGGAGATAAAACTCCCGCGTCTGTTCTCCTATTTAGCAAAGGCGAGCACAACTGGCCAAAGAGGAACGTAAGTTTGCAGTACGTCGACACATAAGCGTGTCAGGGAAGCATCGAACACCAAGAACGACTGCATTGTTGCACCTGCCTCGACCTCACTTCATGATAATTCGGATCTTTCACGGATCAACGTAACTCTTAACGTTACAATATATATATACACGCTACACTTATCATATTACTATTATTATAACTACGCTCATTTACACATAAAAAAAGCTTACATATATATACTTTGAACTTATTATATTATTATTATCACTTAAGCTTGTTAGCTCTCACCCGACCGGTCCTGTAGGGCTCCGACTCACCTACAGGTCGGGCGGGCGTTTTTCAAACATTCTGCCTGACTGCTCCTCCAACCAGGAAATAAGCAATCAGGTCAGCCCAGAATCGTGTGAACGAAGTACACGGAGTCAACCCAGGATAACCGCCTTCTGTGTCTTCCCCGCCAATGAGTCGGCGCTTTGCCGACAGGCAGGGATTAGCTTGAGATTCGTTATAAACGACGGTTTCATTCCTCCGAGAACGCCGATTATTAGGACAACCAGTACGAACTTGTGTCCCTGGTGCAGCTGGCGAAGTTCGAACAGGAGTTCCTGATACTTATCCCGTTTGTCGTCTTCCTTTCTGGCGATGTTCTTCTCGCCAGGAGCTGAGAACTCGATGACGTGAATTATCTTAGCCCCGTGATCGAATACGACAATGTCAGGCTTGTTGGCTGTTATTCGCCTGACATTGCGAAACGAGTAGTTCCAGTTAATTAGGCACTTCTCGTTCCCCACAACGGAATCAATATCCCCGAGGGCGTAGGGAAGCAGTGGTGTCTCGTCTACCCCTTAAGATTGTCGAAGGTGGTAGTACAACACTCTTAGGGCCGCATTATGGCGATGGATATAGCCAGAGACTGCATAGGTGGAACATGCAGAAAGAATATGCATGAGTGTCTCGGGCTCTCACTTACAGGCCCTGCAATTTGTGACAGGGACCCGAATACCCATCACCTGGTTCTGGTAGACGAGCGTGTTGATGACGCCATCCTGGCAAGGAATGATGAATCCCTCAGTCTCGAACATCAGGCCGGCTGACTGTAAGAACGCAAAAGTCAATCGTTCCGACAAACCCATCTCACCGATATACCTGAAAAACAGACCGTGCATGGGTTTGTCGGTATGCCGCTCAAGCAGAATATGATGCTTGGCGGCCCTGATTATGTTCTTATGCCGGCACAGATCCAGGTCGGCAATGGAATTCACCGACCTTCTGCCGCCCCGGCCAACACGAAACTTCATGCCAAGGGACTCTGCTGCCTTTTCTGCTGCCCTGTAAAGCAACGCCTCCACACCCGCGGCTTCATGCTCATGCACAAAGCGCAGGAGGGGATCCGAACTTCGCATCACGTCGCATGCCACACCGAGGACCAACCGATCGTGCAGGCACTCCAGACCTAGGAGACCCCTGCCCCCCATATGCTTGGGGAGGTATATGCGGGGAACGGACGATCTGATATGTAGACTCCTGTGTAGAGTCATCATCTTGCGGGTGCGAGTATCCAGCTCGCGCAATTCGTCTCACCTCCATCGGATTACCCCGAAGGAGTATAGCAGGATCGGGACGGCAAGCATATTCGTGGCAGCAATCTTGTTCCGCCTGGACAATTCGGAACTCCAAATTTGCTTGAGCATCTGCCTATACTTGCCGCGGAGAGTCTGCTTGATGACCGCTGCGTCCTGCAAGGGACTTTGCAGCACACCAAGATATTGGTAAGACTCTCCAGCGTTGAAATCCTTTATAACGCTCCCGTCCACGAGCTGTGCGTCCTTCGCAAGACGAACAGATCTTCCTCTCACTAGGTGGGCTACTGCGCATTTGTCCAATCCGAAGGCCATTCCAATATCCCGCAAATACGTGTCAACCACAGCGAGGGCGAGGTTAAGATCGCTCTCCCCAGCGGCGTAGAGCTTAAGGCCATCCACGTAAAACAAGTGGGTGACCTTGTGCCGCCGGTTGCCACGATTTCCACATTTGTACCCGCGAGTTTGACGCAAGGCGAGAGATAGCGGCAATAGCGAAATGCAAAAGAGTAGAGGGCTCAAGGAATCTCCCTGAAACACCCCCCTCCTATACTGGACCAGCTCTGTGGACTGCGTTGCTCTACCAGATGAAATGGCGAAGCGAGTCCTCCAGAGTGGCAGCATGGTCTCTATGCATCTCACTATACGGGGGTGTACCGCAAGGCATTTGAGGAGGTACAAAATCAGCGAATGCGATGATGTTTCAAATGCCTTGCGGTAATCGATCCACGCCATGGACAGGTTGCGTCTATGCTGGACAGAGTAACGCATCGATCTATTAACATACGGGACGCATGCCGCCGGACCAACCATATCTTCTCCTGGAGCTGTTGTATGCGCCTTCTCATCTTGGCCTCTTGAGCCACACCAGTTGTTCGGTGACGTGGCATTAGAGAAGTTGCGGCGTCATACACAGCCCAGTTGAGATCAAGGAGATCAATACTGTCCAGAAGCCGATGAGACAGGCGCTCGTTCGCAGTCGTAAGCTGTTCAGGCCGCAGGGAATCTTTGCGGTGGATTTGTTTCCCCCTTGTCGTCATGTCGCGTTCGGCGTTCTCACCATGCGAGCCACCCGGAGGAGGTGGTGGGTCGGGAAGTTGAGGGCTGCCATGTGGCGCCGCTTCAATCCCCGGTGGCCGCGTCATGTCGAAACCTTTTCTGCGCAAATAGGAAACGTAGTCTCGCAGGCTCTGAGGCAAGAGATAGGCGAGGTCTTGATGCATCTCACACCACAGAGCATGCATTCTCGCCACGTATCCTATCCGCGCAGGGTCGCTATCACGATAGCAGACCATGAGGCTTCTCCTGAGTTCGTCCGTCCACTTCATTCGTCCGTGTCGTGCCAAGGTCGTCGTAGCGGATCCGGTCGGTGAGTCCCCTCCAACTAATCCATGGCCGGCATCCGAGACCGGCCGATTGTGAAGGGCTCTTCTCGAGTTCGTGTTCGGAACCGAGGTAAAGAGAGGGTGAGCCGGGTGGTTAGCCCGGCACACCCCCCGATGGTATTAGCCAGCGCGGGCCGAGACCAGAGCTGCCCAGGACACGCCACGTCGAGGCTACCGTCGGTCCCCAGCGAAGTTGTTCTGTTAGGGTGTGTCCCTAGGGTATATTACTATTATTATGATTATTATTATAACTACGCTTATTTATACACGTTAATATTACACCCGCTACATTTATTATTATTATTATATACTCATACATATATTCTTTTACATATACAGTATAATAATTAAAAAAAAAGAAACTTTAACCCATGTAGCCTGCTTTACACCGTGAATATTGCATCCCACCACCACCACCGTAGATTTCATTATCCTGCGCATACTGCCGATCCGCCAAACGCTTCTTTCGCACAAAATCGTCGTAGTACTCTCGGGCGATTCTATCGTTTTTCCGCACATCAGCATTGAACACATTCCGGAAGGCATGCATCCCGAAACCGCAGGAAAGGTAGTGTTAAAACATCATGCATAACTGGCCGCACACCGTCGACGTCTCGTTCTGAAGCTGCTGAGTATTCCATCGGAAGGATCGACAGTTCCGTCGGAGTCTCGATACATGATGATGATTCAGCGGTGGTAATCCGTAGCTGTCAAAATAGTAGCCGTCTCCGTCGGCGTCCACGTATGCGTTCCTGGTTTCGTATGATCGTCCTTGTTGGCGATAATGGCAGCGGGTTTCGACCAGTTTCGGGGTATTCTATCAGCTGCGTAGACACCCGTCGTATGTGCTGATATACCGCGAAGACCGAGGTAAAGGTCTATGCGGTCCGTTATTCCGAAGCCAGAATTCCAGGCGTAAGGCGTTGTTCAGAGCGCAGGTAAACGGTCCTCGTGATTCCTTACAGGCGTGAACCATGCACTCGTAATGGTCGCGATTCGGCGGGAAGTCCTCGTATGGTGAGTTATTGGGGGTTTCATCCAAATTTGTAACATCCCTCGCCATAACGGTCTGCAGAAAAAACACGCTGTCCGGAGTATAACTGCTTGTACGTTATACCACCGTCGAACCACTCTAGGCCATGCTGATAGCGGGTCATGGTGTTGTTCTCGCTTCTGATCGTCGGTGGTAATTCGTTGAAATCGCAGGGCGGTGATACGATCCAGTGGCCTATGTATCTTCTTTCCACAGCCACGACGCTGATCTCCTTCGGAGCCAGACGGCCCTCGAAATCTTTGAAATACTCGATCTCGATGATAAAATCCATGGTCACGGTGCTAACTCGAAAGCGTTCAACGAGAAACTAACGATCACCGGCGATGCCGAGTGCACAAAAGATGATGACGCAGACCCCCAAACTGCTGACCTACGGATTTTCTCCGATTGTTTAGCCGCCGTAATCTACGACGATCTGACGGGAGGTGTCAATCTCCAAAAGTTTATCGTACTCGGCATAGACGATACAGTCCACGGTGGCGGCCAGCGGTTCGTCGAAGCGGACCTCAATTCGTACACTACCGTGCTTGATCAGGTTCCAGTGAGTGTTGCTATTTGCCGAGAGATCGGGTGTGAGATCAAAAACGAACAGGCAGTAGCCGTCTGCGTAGGGCCAACTAGATATCGAATTACCCTCGTTGAGGAAGTATATACCCATACCATTGAACAGTGTTGTAACAAATTACCGACTGGTAATACCTAATATTGTACCAAATATTATCAGTAGATCGCGCAAATGGCGATTCCCCCCCGCCCCCCCTTTCGCTTCGGTGCCACCTTACGGGCAAGATATCCTGGCTCGTCCCTTTTACTGAAACCCGTCTTAAGAGACTCATGTGTCAATCCGACGAGCCAGGTATCTATCAATTTACATACGATCTAAATAAAATTATATTTATAATCAATAATAATTAAATTACTAGGCAACAGGGCCAAGGAATTGAGTGATAAAAACATAATTAGAGAAGAATTGGGTGAGAAATGGAAGGCCATGCGTTATTCGGAAAATGAATACCTGTGACGAAGCTTACCAGCCAATAATTGTAACTTAAATATCTATGAGACAACCGCAGCGTGGGAGCCTTTGCCGATAAGAAATCACCAATTCAGATAAACACTCCAATTATATTGAATATAGTGAACTTTTATATGTTGAAACGTTAAAGCCGAACGATTAAATGATTGTGTGTATGAATGTGAATAATTTTTAACCTCGAATCGTCGTTGTCGCCTTCTTTTTATGAAATTGTATATGTATATTTTAATTATTGGCATCAAATTTTAATTGTCATTAGACTCTTTTCGGTCATTTCAACAACAACATGTTTTTTTTTTATTTTTATAATTGATATTTGTCCTAAATAAATTTGTTTCGAGTTAACTGACAAAATAATTCGTTACAGTGCATGATACGCGTCCACGTAAAGACTGGATTTGCCGAAATCGGTCTGCAGTACTTTCGAGGGTACTTGAACACCGTCGACGTATAGCGATAAGAAATTGATACAATAATTTGTAAAATTGAACGGGTTCAGTTGATAGCTGCCGTTGAAGGCTTTGTTATTGACGAAACTTATTATAATCCGCTTAGGTAATTGACCGAGAATTACGTTATCCATCGTGCCACTGTGCAAGCCGACATGCATCGTCAGTGCCTTGACCTCCACTCGTGTAAACGGATACTTGGCCGTTGTCTTAGACAGCATTTTAAAATGTGCTAGTAGAATACCGGGGCTTATTTTGGCGCATCTAACGAGGAGCGTGGCTCCCGTTATATGTAAAGAACACTCGCTCTTGGGGTCCATGAGGGAGAAATCGTCTCTCATGCGTACGAGTCATAAACGGAGCTCGACGCCATTTAATAAAAAATTTTTTTGGTTAAATACATCGCAGTGTAAATGGCCAATCAGATCGACCGTTCTGTCCTTACCGAGGAACGCCTGCCTATTCGGGAGATCCATATTCTTGCCCGCTGTATCGTCCATATAACTGGGCGTGTCGTCATACCAGAGCACGCTCGAGAGGTGTGATCCCTTAGCGGCGGGCTCGTAATTTAATAGCGTCTCTACATAAGCTTTGTACGCGTACGCGTTATTAGGCGGCGATACGAGTTTCTGATTAAGAAACACATCCACCTGATTGAACAGTGAGTGTAGGAGATTGTTAACAGGTGCTGCTTTGCTCAGAGCGTCCGGCGCTAACGCGTCCTTGGATCGCAACTGTACGCGTAAACTCAACATGGTGTACGCTAGATCGATGTACTCGACGCGGTTACCCGGCACGACAAATTCAATTGGCGAGTCATCTGTCAGCGATGGGATAGGTTTGTAGTGCACCCACTGGGCGCTCTCTATAGTGGTCTGCATCGGTGGTAGTGTAAAGAGCTCGAGCTCCGATTTCATACACTCGCAGGACTGCGCATGTAAGAAGGCCATGATAGAGATAGCGCTCAGGAGAAGGTATCCAGGGCGCTCCGCTTAATTTTTTTTCTACCGATTCTGCGACTATTTTTTGATTTCCTGGTTTTTAAGTTTTTATTACTATTTGTTTTTTGTCTACGCTGCGCGGCCTTTTTTCTCGTGCTCTTCTTACGCTTGTTACCAGCTTTTAAGGGTAAGGCGATGCTCCTTCCAGCGACGCCTGCAATAGAGTGGCCGCCGCGTGATCGTTTTACAGCTTTATAGCCCGATCCTTTCATGAGCTCGTCAATTTTTGCCTCAGCCTTATGTTTAAGATTCATACCCGATTTGGCGGCCCTGGTGCGAAACGCCTGTTTCAAAGGAGCGCTGCGCTCACTGACGTCTGTCAAGATATACATACCCGCGCGCACCGCCTCCTTACCGACGGCTCGGGCTCCTCTCGATAATGGGGGTAGCATGCGTCGAAACAGACCACCGAAAAAGCTAGCGATACCATGCTCTCGCTGATACGGTGACCCCGCGAACACCAGAAATTTCGTGGAATATCCCCCACCGATCTGCGAGTCGTAGTAATCGGTGTAATGAGATATCAGTCTAGCCGTTTAAAGTGTAGTGTTACGGAGAGTGTCCCTGATTCGAATGGTATAGGTTTGCCCAGTTGGTCTCTTATATCGATACCGATCGTTTGAAAAGTCGTGCAGAGCAGTGGTATATACTTTAATGGTGAAAACGAGAGCACTTTTACGGCAGCGTACGCGCATTTGTTATCCGTCTGAAGAGGAACCACGCGAAGCAGGGGCGTTTGGACATCTCCGGTGATATACGGCTCGCAGGCGTCGGTGTAAACGAAAAGCATCTTAGATAGGGCATTAATCAGACTAGCCAGTTGATTGCCCATCACAACGGGTTCTGGTTTCGATACCACGACCGACTCGGTAAAACCTAGGACGCGCGCCCGAGATCGGCAGTCTCAGCTCGTGCGGATCGTCTAGATCGTTGTCGGTAGAGACGAACGATACGCTCACGTAACCGCCTCTACAGAGCACTAGTTTCAGACGCCCTGTCATAGCCCTGGTAGCGTTTATTTCGTCAACAAGCGTCTTTACGTCATCGTAAACACCGTGCGCTACGTTAGAACCCGCCATCATAAACCCCACTACCGGCTACTTATGGTTCTTCCTCAGTTTGGTGCGGGTGGTGACCACGCCTACGTGATCCCAGTCTTTTAGCGCTGCGGGTACATGAAGAAAGGTCATAGGGATCTGTATTTCGACCAAAGCAACAGACCATGCCCCGTGTAAATCGATATGATGTGGTAGATGCGTCGTAAAACTGGTAGTTTTATTTTCGGGGTAGTAGGACATACTACTGTTACTAGGAAGAACGAGATAAAACTGGTCCTTCATTGTTCTTTAAGTGGGACGCCGGTATCCACGAATTTAATTTCTCAGAGTAACCGACCCAGCTGACCAGTACTTTTTGGGCGTTCTCACGACCGCTTCGTTTTATATGATCGATGAGAAACGTGGGCTTTGCGAGGTCCTTGCAAACTCGAACGAGCTCCTCCTCGTAAAAAATACCGTCAATTTCCTCGCCGGCGAGATCTTCTAAGATGTAGACGGGCGGTTTCCTCATTGTACCTAGGCGGGTGATTTTAAAAATCTCTCGAGTCCAACCCCCCTCGTAACCTTTCGCAAACGGGTTCCAAGCGCTACTGATGCGTACCAGGTCACCGACACCGTATTTAGGGATACGCTGATTCGTTGCGGCGTACCGCGTGGATAGGTTCGTATGTGCCTTAGCGGCATTATACTCGTACATGGTTACGTCGACTGGGCGCATTCTTATCTCCGAGTGGCGTGTCCTGTTGTACGATTCCACAAGGCTCCGAAGAATTTCTATGTACCGCCGCGTGTTTCTATGTGTAAAGTAACGCCACATACGCTCCTTCAGAGTACGATTGTAGTGTTCGACGACAGCTGCCTTTAGGTCGGGGCTATGCGCTACACGGAATCCTATGCCGCGCTCCTCGAGCAGACACTGCAGTACACCGTTGGTAAACTCTTTACCTTTATCTATTTGTAGGTACACGGGTATCCCATTCTTACTACGTGCCAAAACCCCCCGGAATGCCGCTGCTACGTCGCATCGGACTTATCGCGTGAAGACTCGACTCAAGCGTATTTGCTAAGTACATCGATTATTACAAGGATATACGTGTAACCATCCACAAGATCGGCCTCCCCAACGTCATCGATATTGCGGACGGTGTAAGACCGGCGCTGAAACGTACGACGCACAGGCTTATGCAGCGTATATGCGTCCTGCGCCTCTAACCAACGTACGACGGAATCTCGCTTTACCCTGCTCCTAACCGCTCGCTCGAGGTTACCGATACCGGCGTACGAAGACGGCTCTGCTAGTATGTAATAAAGAGACCCCAGAAGGCTGTCATCACCCGATTTCTTCTTCTGATTCACGCCAAACTTAACCATTCTACTCTTTTCTTTTTCTCAGTATCGTTGGCTGTACTGGCCGACACAGACCGCGTATATTTTTTCCCCACGATCTCTTCTGCCCTGGAAATCGCCAAATTCCTCCTCTGTAGACAAGCTCGACGTTGCCTCGATAGGGCTCGGTACGATTGTTACACGGCGCGGCGTCTGATTACCGAGAGACACCGTGTTGCTCGCCTCACTCCATAGACGCTGATTACCGATAAATTCGCGCGGTATACCAGCAGTACGGAGGAACTGTGCAAACTGCCGGCTCCGCGCCGGTCTTGCTGTTTTTCTCTCATGCATGGCGTCGTTGATTAAATTCACGATGTTGGCGTCCTGCACGACAGTTCCGCCGATACGCGTAATGCCCTGTTTACTCTACGAGATGCGTGGCGCGCCAGCGTTCCGTAACCTACCTAGTAAGAGCCTCGACATAGTTCTGTACTTTTGGGGTACACTGGCGATGATGCCGTCGTCACCATCGCCGGTCGAACTCCTGGTGTTATCCTCTGCAGAATTGTTTTCTTTTTTCCTATCAGCGTTATCGCTTCGCCTATCCTCGTCGGTGTTATTTCATAGGTCCTCGATAAAGTGTACATAGCGCTGCAGCACCTGATTGCACATCTTCCACTTTCAGCGATCCTCAATGAAATTCGGCGAGTGTAGGATCTCCTTCATTGATACGTCTAATCTGCTTAAGGTATTCCCAGGTGTTTGTACAGTGTTTACGTTATGTTGACGCCCTGCTCGTAGTGGTGGTGCGTATGAGGCATCGTACGGTGGTGTACAGTATCCACGCTCTCCTGAGGGATTTTGGCGTGCTCCATCTCGCTCTCTCTCCCCCCTCACCCCTCTCTCCCCCTCTCTCCCTACCCCCTACCCTCCCCCTCACGCTCACTCCCCCTCACTCTCTCTCCCTCTCCCTCTCCCTCACGCTCTCTCCCCCTCGCTCTCCCCCTCTCTCTCGCTCTCTCTCTCGCTTTCTCTCTCGCTCTCTCTCTCGCTCTCTCTCTCGCTCTCTCTCTCGCTCTCTCTCTCGCTCTCTCTCTCGCTCTCTCT
>JAYRCB010000596.1:413490-426073 GCA_036026315.1 Trachelus stipa | reverse complement strand
AAGGGCAACCCCCGACACCATGGTCTATACGTGTAGCTTCACTAACAGGGTGACTACCCTTATATGACTACTCGAATTAATATGCTCGACCCGACCAAAGGAATGAGACAAGTAAGACAAGCACAATGGAAAGTAAGAGGGTACAGAGTGAAACGAGAAGATATAAAGGAAGATAGAATTTAAGAAGTCAAGAAATAGAAATGTGAGGCATAGAAGTGTAGAAGTAAAGAAGCAATAAGGAAATAAATAAATAAATAAGAATATAAAGAAATACAGATAAATAAAGCAGGAAATAAAGAAAAATTAAAAATAGAAATAGAAGAAGGTTGGAAAGGGATAAGAGGGGTGATTCCAAGAGACCAGTATAGGAGACCGGCTCGAGGAAGAATGAGTACTCCGAGTCCGGGCGCTGCCTCGAGCGCTTCCCCCACCATTCGCCAGCTCCCACTCGCCGAGTCCTGCGCGACGAATTTTCGCGCAACTTCCAATACTTCTAAATAATTTTCATCAGGATTTCTGATTTTTAATCATTAATATCGAACTTTATTGATTTAATTAATTATTTTAATATTTCAAACACTTAACTTATTAATATTACAATTTGAGCAGAATTATTTTACGACATTTTACTATTTCAATTCACCTTTTACGTACTCCTTCTATTTTGTGAGATTTTGATTTAGCCTCAACTTTATATTTTGAATAAATTTTTAAAGTAAATCAAGATCCAATAATATGTAGTAAAAATTGAGGTGCTACACGGGGGACAAGTTGGCACTGCACTTTCTTAAAAATGTCTTAAAAATGTTGCAACAATAGACTATTTCAATAGTTCTTGAGAAGTACTATAGTTTCCGGTTTCATTCTAAGGGTTGCTTTGGGAACCAGCAGTGAGTAGCGGAGAACCTCTGCCCGACAAGCTACGGGTTGATGTTCACGCTCAGCTCGGCTACGACGGGAATCGCATTGCCGACGGAGGCGATGATCACAAAATCCTACTTCCAGACTCATCGCTACGATTTAGCGCCATGATTTTAGTATCGCCTAAAACCGTAGCGTTGTGCATCTCCCCATTCATCTTTGCTTTATCTGACTCTATCCGAATCTATTTGGCTGTGAACTTCTATGAAAATAAGTATTGAGAGAATCTCTGGTCACAGTCACGCGTGCGCGTAATTACTCTTCGAATTGTTCTGATTCTTGCATGTCGAGGTGGAAGCGGTGATCCGTGGTCGTGTGGTCATCCATGATTCTTCATGGTCGTCGGAGGACCATAAATAGTCGGTCAGTTTGCTCATCATTTTTTACCCTTTTCTACATGTCTAACCTAAAGTCCGGTGATGTCCTCGTATACGTTCGGGCAAAAGTTGTTCAAGCCGGTCCCTCCTGAGAAGGGTAGTTTCCCCCTGGATCACGAGGGTCAGTGTAAACGGGTCATGATCAAGTATATGCATTGCATGCAAGAGAACAAGAACGACAGTGCTATGTGCAGAGATGCGGCCAAGGATTATCTCGCCTGTCGGATGGACCACAATCTGATGGCCCGTGAAGATTGGTCGAAACTTGGCTTCAGCAATGACACCAGCAAGTCCACGTAACGGCGTAGTA
This sequence comes from Trachelus stipa, assembly GCA_036026315.1. Classification (NCBI taxonomy): domain Eukaryota; kingdom Metazoa; phylum Arthropoda; class Insecta; order Hymenoptera; family Cephidae; genus Trachelus; species Trachelus stipa. The sequence goes on along the minus strand of JAYRCB010000596.1, from coordinate 424,465 downwards.
CATATAGATATACCCCAGTAGCGAAGAAAGTGCACACTTCGTCTAGGTTGCTAATTCTTGGTTACCGAAAAAACCTTGACGGAATCATCTCTGTAAATTGTGCATCTCAAGGAAGCCTCGTCGACCAATGGTCGCTGAATGAAATATAGATATATCGTGCCTACGAATATCTTCATTTAAAACACGTTATATGCGCATGTATATTCAAAGGACTGTAATCGTACACGCTTGTCAATAATTAATCATAGTACATTTGGTAGCCTCAATTAGTAAAGACTCACAAACCTGCTGCCTTCCAAAATCTAGATATAATTATACACACACTTATATATTGGAAAGTGACGTTACCGTAGGGCTATGGAAAGTGGCGTCAATATATAGTTAAAATAAGATATTGTTAATCGTCGAGAAGATATATATAAATTCATTAAAATTTATCAATATTAAACTAGTTTTTAAGGGCACGATTTCCTGGTATCGGTAGAATTATACAGAGAATCTTTTATTTGCACACTTCTTATATCGTGTTCATAATTAAAACATAGATTGATAAAGATAGGGTGTTGACAAAGTTTTAAACACGTACCAATTGAAGTAGATATCACATAATTGGTTTTATTGAAACAGAATATATTATTTAGACGCACCCTTGTTCTATTGGACTCGCGTTAGGCAAACTTCTTATTTCTTCCATTCTTCCATATCTTATTACAGCTTCGAGTGCTTACAATACCTTTAACTAGGGTTGCATTTTTAAATGTAGTGTTGTGTATTATACACTGCTCTATCTTGTTGCAAAGGCATCTTTATTCTCTATATTTTAAGAATTGTTAATTCCATTGTACTGGGATATTTAAGTTAGTGCATATAAGAAGCCATATAAAGTGATTCTAGCATATAAACACCAAGCTCATACAGGGTATCGTTCAATACCTTTAACTTTATTGATCCAGCTGTCTTGCAAGATCAATTTTAAATTCGATACACTTAAATCTAACAGTAGAGGACAACGAGCATGTCGAGAATAAAAAAGGTATTGATCGGTTGTACCGGTAGCGTGGCCACGATAAAGTTGCCTCAGTTGGTAGAGAAATTGTGGCAGTACAACTTGGATGTGCGTATTGTCGTGACCGAGCGAGCCAAACATTTTCTGAAGGAATCCGAGCTACCACCGGGAATTCAAATTCTCTCGGACACGGTGGAATGGGCAGCCTGGCAAGATCGTGGCGACCCAGTGCTCCACATAGATCTAGTTAAGTGGGCGGACCTATTCCTCATAGCTCCTTTAGATGCAAATACACTTGGGAAGCTTGCAAGCGGCATTTGTGACAACATACTAACGTGCGTTGCGCGGGCTTGGGATACCAGCAAGCCTTTGCTATTCTGCCCTGCAATGAACACTAGGATGTGGGAACATCCGGTTACTGCCCCTCAGGTATGGCACACAGATACTTCATGTTGTAGTACATTATTGAAAAAAAATGTCAACTGTTTTTTTTTCGCCAGGTGTCCCTGCTCAAGTCGTGGGGATATAAAGAGGTTACCTGCATTACGAAGACTTTGATGTGTGGTGACACGGGTATTGGAGCTATGGCTGAAGTGGACACTATAGTTCAGACAACTCTTCGCGCCCTCAACCCTTGGGATCCGTATTCTCCGCTCGATCTGCATCCTTAGTTTTATCATTTTACAGATATCTGCTAATTTTCCGAAGAAAGTTTTAACAGCATGCAAAGAGAGTGAATAAACCGATCATTTTTTTTATATATTTGACTTGCGATTATTTACTGCATGTTCATAACCCGGCATTGCTAATCGCATAACAGATCAAAGAGATGTTGAATGCGAAAGGAGATATGAGAAGCAGGTACATTGAAATTATTTTATTCCCCTATATATACATATAGAAAGCACGGACTTAGAAAATATAATGTATCCTTACCATGCTACTTCGGTATACTAGTCTCCCTTTTAGTTTAATACGTTTCCCAATAGTGGAAGGGTTCGAGGAACGTGCAGGACGTTCGCAATCTCGTACTTCACTTTTTACTATGTACTATATAATATATAGTTTGCCGAAAAAGTACCGCTATCGACGTCAGCCACCAAATGCACAAGATACTTGCGAGTATATTTTGAAGTATCAATTCAGTCAATCGTTCCTTCAAAGCGCGCCTGAGTTACCAGCATAGTAAACTTCCTAAGATTTGAAATAATTGTTACAAAAATGCTGAGGCACTTGTAAAAGTTTTCATAAATATAATGATGATGAACTTTCGTTTACTGAATATAAAACCGCTGAGTGGATTTGTAAAGGCGATTGTGGTGCTGGCTATGAAGGATCGCCACGATTTATCTTTATTTCCGATTAGTCTAGCTACTACTCCATCGCGCTATATAAATATCACAGTTTACAAAACTGGGGACACTCGCAGTGCCATACACTAATACAATAATAATTTCATCTAAATAATATGTAGACTTATACTTTTTATATTTCCTAATCGTATTAATGACGTAGCCCTGCCGAATAAAGTTTTCACAATTAGTTGCGTCGTTTATGCTTAGAGTCGCTCATCGACTAATAACTGCGCAATCTTTTTTTGATCGAGACTAAATATAAAACAACAATTGTCTACGGAGTACTCTTGACGATATTTTGCCCTGCTACATAAAAAAGTTAATAGAAAAATATAAATTAAATATTAAGTTAAATAGAATAGAATACGGTATAAAATGTATAAAAATATGATAAGCGCGGACGATCGTGCGACTGACTACGTTCGCCGAACGATGTCTTTTGTAAAGTCTGCCTGTGGAAACGCGCATTTATAAATGGATATGTGCCTGGCCGTGATCAACCTCTTAGGCCATTTACGGTACAAAAATGAATAAGTCTATCGGTAAGGTAACTTCACGAAAGATAGGGCCTTAAATATCTCTTATTTATCAATATCGATATTTGGCAGTGGCTTCCCGTGCATATTTCATAATGTTCGCGTACAGCAGGAACAATTCGAGATTTCATTTTCCATTCTACTTTTCTTTTTTTTTTTCTTATTTTCTCGGCCGACCGGACAGTCGCAAAGACCATTGTAACGGATATGGAAAAATTACTCGAAAGCTTCAGACAATTGCCATTGGTGGAAAATGCCATTCGACTTCCCGTTCAAGAAGAACTCTAAGCAGGGATTCGATTCTTTTGACGACGACGCATATCCTTCTTTCTTATTTTCTTTATTTCTTCCTCGTGGTTTGTAATTCGCCAAGTATATCCTGCTTTACGTTAGCCTCAAGAACGCCGCAAGGCCAAGTACAAGCGTCAGCGTGCACGTGGTTCTCGGAGCAAAACTCTGGATCATTCTTGACCTTTTGGGAAGATTGGTCTCTAGATCTGGTGTCTCCACTTTACGAGGACAGCCCATCCAGACGGGAGCCGAGAGTTTTTGTTTCTCGTGAGCTACCTTCATGCGCAAATCGTCGAATTCCCAAAAGCCCTTGCCTTTGAAAAAGTACGTCTTGCCTGAAAATTGTTAAAGACACTGGTTATTATTTATTCTATTCTTCATAGACATTTAATGTTAAGACTCACCATCCTTCCATTGGAATACCGCATCGATATTATAGCCAACTCCGGCGAACATGGTCATGTCTCTGGGATAGTCGAGCTCCACGTAATTCTCCGATTCATCGAATCTGGAATGGATCAATAATTATTTGAATTTGCTCAAGTTTGGTAATATTTTATGAAATGTGAATGTGCCGGATAAAAGGTGGCAAACCGATGCCAAGAATTTTCTATCAATTTCCAAAGTTTAATCGAAATTCGCATTTCAGATATAACTATACAAATACATAGCTGATGTGGGTGAGCCCTAACTAAATTGAAAAGTTTTGTAGTTTACCAAATATCACAGACGCGCAACCGTGTAATTCACTAGTTGAGAACTTTTCTTGGACGTAAACAGCTCGCGAATGTTTTGCCTTCCGAAAAGCGAAATGCTAAAGATTCGACTCTGCATCGCATGACGGATGGCGTGACGTAACCATGACTCATCGCCTAATGCGTCAGGTGCGATCGTACGCACAACTGTTCTGACCGGCACACTGCAAGTCTCAAGGGTCAAAGGACCAAGAAGGACCAAAAGATTATTCGATAACGGAGAAGAAGCATTTCTTACCTCCAATACATGGTTCCGCTGAAAAAGTAAGTTCTGCTATTGTGTCCCCAGACCATGGCGCCGTCGACCTTATCCAAAGTCCTGGGGAGACCCAAGTCGGCCAGTGGTCGTGGATATCCGGGCTCCAGGATGTTTCCATTGAAAAGGAAATATTTGTTTCCAATGAAGAAGACAATTTTTTTATCCGGACGCTCGTAAACGGCATCCACGTGGTCGATATCCTTGGGTAGGTTGAAGAGCCGTATTATTTCCGCGGGATAGCCCTCGTAAAGTCCCTGATCCCCTATCCTCCAGAGGTACTGCAACGTCAGGCGATTGATTGGTGAAAGATTGCAGGATTGTCGGAATGTAGGGAAGACTTGAGATTCGAAGAGGATCGAAAAGAAGAAGATAAAGAGATTTTTCAAAGAGTCTCACCCGTCCTTTGAATATGAAGACCTCTCGTCGAATGATACTAATGGCGTCGTAGCTGGTATCGCACTTATCGGGTATTTCGTCCCTCGGCGACGGCGTCCAGCGATGTCGCGGCCTGTAGCTGATCGTGGGACTGGTGGCGACGGTGGTGGTTGGGATGGCAGCAGTGGTCGAGGGAGTGGTGTGATGTCGGTGTGGCTTATGAGGTCGTTGAGGTTGGTAATCAGGACGTTCAGTCCTGTAGTCCGGTTTAACAGGGTAACGATCAGGTCGCCTGGGTCTCTCCTCGGGATAGTGATTAGGTCGAGTGGGTCGAGTAGGTCGAGTGGGTCGGGTTCTCCAGGGTCTGTAGGTTGTAGTTGTAGTTGTCGTAGTGCTACTGGTTGTGGTGGTACTAGGTGCAGCCGCGGGAGGACGTTCCGGTTGCGTTCCTCCGCCAGGTATATTTCCCCACAGCCTTTCCTCGGGGGCACCTGAAAACAAAAGAGACGACCGGTTAAAAGTTAAGAAGGATTCGTATCGCTGGAGCCCCCTCCCCCTCCCCCTCCCCCGAATATTCATCGGAATCGAAGCACTCGAAATATTTTATTAGCTCACGCTCCTTCGAAAATCTTGAGGAGTTCTTCGTCGATAACACAGTCCTATGTTAAATCTTGAAACTTTAGCAATGGGGTTTTCGAACTACCCTCGAAGCTGCCTACCTAACTGACCTACTTTTGTGCATCGCTCGGTATATTATCTGGCTAATAATTAACGGTTCGAAAAGTCACTATAAAAGTATTGCAAGCTTAATCGAAGTTACAGAGGGAAGCCAATTGGCTTTAAGCTCGCATTACGCGCGGTGTCGGTGCAGGCTTAAGCTCTCGCGTATTAACCATCGCACCTGATAGTTCCGGCCGCACAGGAAGCTTCTGACTATCGCATCCCGAATATCAAGTCCCAGTCGCGCCGTCCCGTCCGCCTGCATTTTAGCGTCCCCAGACTGCACCGCAAATATCGCCTTACATGCAATTACGAGCATTGTCCTCGTACTCTTTTTCTTCAATTACCACCGATAATGGGACCTTTTCATGAGAACGACACGCGGATCCCCGGAATGCCATGACTCCTTGAGAGAGGAATGCTGTAAGTACTTTAGAGCAATTAAATGAAGTTTACGATCAGTAAATCAGCGTAAGAATATAGGAATGTTTGGTCGTTGGCAACGAGTGCATCGGGTGCATCGGGTGCATCGGGTGCAGCATCCAAATAGCGTATCCCATCGATCGTAACTGGCTCGCGAGAATCGTTTCTTGGGTCATAATGGAAAGAGGGCAGCGCGGCGGTATATGTCATCTTTATGCATGCCAAAGATATTTACAGAGGAAATCGACGGTTCGATCGCATCGACCGACTTTTCATTTCTTCTTTTTCTTCAAATTCTTAATTTCTTTTTCTATTATACCTCTCGCTCTTCTTCTTCTTCGGGAAATCCCTGGGAAGCGACAGTTATCGGTTTCTTGACGATTTCCGAAAATGCCAACATAATATTGCAGCGTCACGTAAATCGGATTACCAAATGGATTTGATTCGCCAGAACGAAGCACGTTACGCAACAGTCGGCCGAATCGAATGATAATGAATATTCGCTCGGCGCCAGCGAACCGTCCGCGAATTAGTAAAACCTATAAGTGGCAACACGCAATTTTAACGTGTTCCTCTGCGCTCGACATGGACGAATATTACCGTAATATTCCCAGCTATCTTCCCCCATTTAAATCGAGCATCCACTGTCGGCCCACCACAATGCCACGCTATATTATTACGATACTGCGTTCGTACTTGGGTGCGACGGAAAAATTGGCAAGTAATATCGGCAGAGTATGAATTAGTCATTAGCTGGTAGACGGTTGCCAAGAGCCTCATCGGGGAGTCCCGTAGACTCGTGCATATAAAACCTGGTTGATCGAGCGCTCTTTCCCTTTCCAATAAGCTGCGTACTTCATATTAGCCGGATGAAAAATGGGAATAATCCTCGTTGAATAATAAGCAAAAGAGTCGAATCGCGCGAAAGGGCTCCCGTAGAAGGCAAAAGGGGAAAGAGGAAATCCTCCCCCTCTGACTAAATTCTGTATTTACACCGACGACAGAAGATTTGCTGCGTGAAATAAAAAAAGAAGTGGTACCGGTAAACACTTAAAAATTTAGTTTTCGTAAGCTTGTTTACTCGCACAGGGACTTGGAAATGTCTCTCTGGGTTTGGCTTAGTCGAGGAGATCGAGGAGGAGGGCGACTGACTCGAGACAAAAGGGCCACCCGGCGATCTGTCAGTTGCAATCAGAGCGCACGTGAATGTCTCTTGATATTTTGCATCGACACGGCGAAATTAGCCGAACGTCTGGCGGTTGTCAGAGTTCAAAGAAGTTCCGATAGCGACGCGATTGACTTTGTCATTTATTTAATTCGAAGGCAAAGGAAAGTTGCCAATCGAGAGACGTACAATTTTTCCGGAAATGGGATATCCCACGACAATGTAAACGTAAATGTCCTAAACGAGGAGATACAAAAGATGGCGTTACGAGTACTCTTGTGGTGATTTCGTGTAAGAAGCTAAAAAATTGAAATGCAAGTGGATGAGCGTCTCCTGCAACGGAGTCAATTGCCGGTGTGGGATGGGGCAGTGTCGTTGTCGTCGGAATTTTGATTTCGCCGCGGCGCGAGCCTGGAAGGAGGGACCGGCCGGAGGGGAGCGAGTGCGGCTGAGCGAGATGAATCTCGAGACGCTCCAAAGGTTTAATTTCCGAGTGGGATTTCTATTCGAGTTACTTTGCAGGAGACGCCGGTGCGCTGCGTCGGCCGCCGGAGCAAATGAGGTTGCAGCGAAACAAATGGTGCAGAAAAAAAGCAACCTGGAGGAAGCCAGGGGCAGAGGGGGAGCGGAAAGCAGGACGATAAAACTGAGCAGTTGACGCGAGCAAAATAATAGTCCGAGTTCGCTTAATGAAAATGAACGAAACCTGGCCTCGTTCGCGGATTGCAGTTCCCGCTGGCCACCCTGACCCCACGGACGTCGTCGTCGAACGGCAGCAACTTCTCCGGGGGGCTCGGTGCCCCACACCCGAGACCACAGCCGTATTAGTTTCGATAAACGTCAGCGCCCTGACGCCATGCATCGCGACGGAGCTTCTGGCCTATAAGATCAGGAAATAACAACCAAAGAAAATAATATATCCTATGGTACTTTGCGTACCTTCTTAATGACAAAGTCTTATCGCGGCTAATCCGCGCTCTAATCACAAATGGAGCTGACCGTCAAGGACCTGTACGCATTCTAAATAAAAATGAAAATAAAAGTTCCTTACTCCTCGACGAAAGACAGGAATTCCAAAAAAAAGCATCTGCCCGGGTAGCACGGCGTACACTCGCGTATTTCTTAACTCTCGCTCGTAAATGGACCATCAAGGCACCAGCGACTTCGCGTGTCCAAGCAGGATTGATTCTCCATCTTAACGCACGAAGGTTATTGGGCGGCGATTCCAACCGCGGAAGAATCTTCGACGGCCTTTTGCCGTTCTCGCGTTTCGCCGCGGTTCTCGCCGAGGACCTGACGGCTGCAATTCACCATTTCGCAATATATATGCAGATACCCGAGGAGTTCCTGTGGAGAACAGCGCCGGCTGCCGTTACGTATGCATTACCATCCCTCGTCTTCCAGTCATAACGGTTCTCAGAAAGGCCGCCATAATGCAGTGCCCTTCCGCACACGTAGTCGCGATCATGTATACGTGTATGTAGGGCGAGCTAGATGCTGCTGGTGCAGGGGAGGGGGTTTACAGCGAACGCATTTGCAATCCCTCGGGAATCGCCAAAGCTCTGCAGTGCACTAAATCACTCGAGCGTGCAGTTCGTACCTCGAGGACCTAGTGCTGGTCATTCTTTATATTTTATTCAGGTTTCATTCGAAATACCCTTCTGCAGCCAAGTCCTTGACCCCTAACCGAGTAAGTAGAACGTGAGTTCTCGTCAAAGACCAAGAACTGTTGACCCGCATCGTCGTCTGCCCGGTTGCCGCGGTTCCACCACATGGCTGCTGCCGTAGATTTACGTGCATTGGAACCCCCTGCCAATGGCAGCGACATGTTGCTTCCCGTTAAACCCACCCTTGGCCTCTCACTCACTCACTCATTGTCGGAGTAGGAAACGGCACGAGTCACGTGGAACGGACGGTTCATTGGCGATTACGTGCACACGCGAGATGCTCTGCTTGTCGTGTTAATGCGCAGAGACTGTAGCTACGAATACGCGATAGGCGATAAGCGCTCCCCTTTGGATTCTTGAAGGGGTGGCTATTAATTCCAGCGCATGGCGCAAGGGTTGCCTGTAGTCATATCGTTGGTCGCTAATGCACCGAGAGCTGCGCTGGAGCTGAGGTTGCCGTCGTCATTGGTCTCAGTTCCAGTCCATCCAGAAGGCTCTCGAATAAATTCAACGAATTAACGTGGAACAAGGCGCCTCCGTATCTGGTTAAAGCTAACGTATCGAGCGAGTAGACGGTATAATATGCCGTGTAAGCAGAACGCGGACTTCCGACGCGGCTTAGAGAAGCTAATTCCGCACTATTCAACGTTATGTGCATAGCAATCGGCTAGACTCGACTTCGCCATACATGCATAAATGTCGACCCACTTGGATTGGCTCTGACGCGTGCTTCGAATTTCGGCAGGACGTAACTGCGAGAATGCGCCTAATTTGCGACATCTCGCTACTCGCTCTGCTCGCTTAGGCCGATGCTCCTTTGACCCTCGGTCGCGCACTTACCGTACATCTGTTGAATTCCATGTCTGTCGTCCTCGGGCAGCTCGTAATTCGTACTGAGTCCTTGATACCAGGGATACATCAGTGCACCGCGAACGGAGCTGTGCGCCAACCCAAGGGAGTGGCCGAATTCGTGAGCAGCCACCGCGTAAAGACTCGTTCCTGAAACATCAGACATGAGATTCCCGTTTGAGTTACAAACTCTTGTGCACAAAGCTAAAGTTCGGTTCACAGAGGAGATGTCGTGTCTTTGTCTTTTTAGCAGAGGGCAGTAAATATATGGACACTGGCATGTAATTTCCCTTTCAGCCTGACCCCCCTTTCTTCCAGCACGTCTCTCCCTTGTCTTTGCTCAGTCGTTCCTCCTGATCCGAGTGGTGCGCCGCGTCCCGACGGGCCGTATCGCACTTTTAAGAGATCGCGTGACTTTTCCGGACAATTGCTTCGAGAACTAGGTGGTCCTAGTTTTCCTGAGGTGTACTTCAGGTTCCGGAAGTGCCCCGTTGCTTCCACGCCTGGGTCTCTCTCTCTCTCTCTCTCTCTCTCTCTCTCTCTCTCTCTCTCTCTCTCTCTATTCGAGTTTTATTCCTTTTACTGCCATGCGCTCTGCAACGTTCCAGCAGTATTTGATCGTGAGGAGAAAACGGGCTGAGATGCAGTTTCGAAAATGATAAAGTCTTAGGAATAATTGGGAAATCCAAATTGGCCCTTTAGTGGATCCAGCTGCCTTCTTCTCCTGCCAGACTACTCGCACCCTTGAGTTGGCTGGATGAAAGTACCGAGCTATTTTGAAAGCCGCATCGTCCTTGGGGGAATCGCAGGAGAATGTAGGTAAGCAGGCCAGTTCAGATTCATATCTCATTTCCTTAGAGACCCGTGACTGAAAACATTTCGGTATCCAGTCAAGATTCAAAAGTTGCTTTTCTCTCAAGCGAAAATATGTTTGATAACGAAAGAATACGACTCAAGTAGACAGAAGAATAAGACAAAGTAGCAGGAGGCCATCGACTAAGCGTTTGGCCAATCGGCCAGACAACCAGAAAACATGGCAACAAGTTGAGACAGTATCGAGCAGCGTCAAGATTTCCGAATCGCATTCACGAATGCAAAGTCTCCCTGTCCGAATACCTATTTTTTTACGGTCATCTCTTCTTTCGTCACCTTTCCTACCTTCTCACTCTCTATCATATCCGCTCTTTCTCTTTCGCGTCTTCTCCGTAGCGCATTAATATAATGACCAGAGCTTTAACCCGACTGCAGATCGATTTACGCGGGCGACTGAATGTTCTCCCCTTCCCTCCTCGTATATCCACCCAACAAATAGCCTTCTCAACCTCCTGGGATTAGGACAGGATGAGGATTGGGCACCGCGTTCCAATTGGTCTCGTTAATAATTCTGGCTTAGCATCTCCGCCCGCCCGAAGCAGCTACCATTAGCATATAGATATGACCGCGCCGTTACGCTGGCCTCTTATGCAACCCGTGCCGCGACGCTACCGAGTTTTCAACGATTTTCGCGTCGAACTTCGACGCCTTTTGGCCAATCGAAAAAGCCCCAGCTAATTGGGTGAACGGAAAACGAGTAA
>JAYRCB010000596.1:399239-413390 GCA_036026315.1 Trachelus stipa | reverse complement strand
GATTTTCGCGTCGAACTTCGACGCCTTTTGGCCAATCGAAAAAGCCCCAGCTAATTGGGTGAACGGAAAACGAGTAAATGATTTTCATAGTCCACGCGAGCTTGTCGTTTTCGTTCGTTAGTCTCATAAGAGGAGGTCGTGGGTTAAAATAGAAAAAGCGGAAGAGACGGAAGGGAGGCGAGGCTGGATGAGTTTCCGACCATCGAAAATGGTTTCCACTGCGTTGACGTCGGCGTCGACGTTCTATTCGGATCGTCCCACAGGACGTACGAGCACCCTCAACCCTATGGAACGACGTCTCTTTTGAGAAACTTCTTTGGCGTCTGGCCGACGTCCTTCAAGGGACGCGTAACGATGCACCTACCCCCTAATGACACACCTTGGCCATCCGGATCCAGATTCGAAGAAACGATCAAACTTCTCCGAGCCCTTACCTTCCACTTACCTTCCACGATCGGACGCCAATGGACCAACACCAACAAGATCCATCCGATCTCAGCAACGCAGCAGATCGACGTTTCGTTGAATTTCATTTTGCTCCGGCAAATCGATCGAGCAAAGGAAATTTGAGTTCGCGACGCCGTTCGCTCGCTCACCGTGCAGCAGGAACGAACGCACTGAAGCTGCCTGAGGCGAAAGATGCGCCTGGCTCCTATTCAAACGGATAAACACGCACAAATATATAAACGAGCCGAATGAAGGTCTTCTCGATGGATTTAGATATTACGTGATCGGTCGACAGCGTTGTCGTTTCGACGTTTGCGTCTAGCCAGTGACTTTTTTTTAATTTTTACGTGAAGCAACATGGTCGGTCGATCGCGTGATGCTTCAGTTCCGTGAAAACTCCTGGAAGAGGTATAGAAAATCGGGAGTATTTTACATCGGGCGTCGAGACGTCCGTATTAATGATTGTAGCGGTAAATGTCTAGAAAATGTTATGGGCACGTTTGATGGCCTTGAGCAACTAAACGGCATTATCTACGTCACGTCCGGCCAGTTAAGAGGATTACGTCTCTCATAATTGAACATTCGCATAATATCCGCGCCTGGATGTTTACCAGTTTCCCAGCGTCACTGGCTCTTTAGATTATACTGTGTGTACCAGTTTAACGAGTTTCCCCTTTAGCATAATCTGACTGACGTATCAATTTTCACGGGAATCACCTCATTAGGATCCAATTGGTCAACAGCAACTAAATAGTGACGCTTCTTCGAGCAAGGAAGCAGACGAAAGGATTTCGAATCGTTCCCGTAACGTCCCTAGTCGATTAAATCATTGCGCCTCACTGTGGAGGATCGTTAGAGTTCCGAGCTGACTTGGAGTTCTGACATCGTTTCGAGTTGAACGCTATTAAATTCAAAAGTTCCTCGTAAAGTGCAGATACCATCGTGTGTTCGTTTAGTAGAGGCGCCACCTCCATGAGTATTCTAAAATTGTTTTTCATTGATTACTGCGGACAGTAAGCAATTATTATTTTATTCTTTAAAGGACTATTCGGTCTAACGAATGAGCCTTATAACGGTAGCTCTTCCAACTGTCAACTTTGCATTTTTCCGACTGTCAATTTTCCAACTGTCGAGCCTACGAAGGTTCTCCAAGTGTCGATAATGTCGGTGCAGGAATCTGTATCCGGAACCTTCCCCCCTGCCCCTTGTCGTAACACTAATTATATTAATGGCTCGCTAACAGGAGCCAATCCAACCCCTCGCTGGTCAGGCGCGGCGGAGGAACATCGCGAAATCCATTCAATCGACTTGTCGACCAACTCGCTCGAGTCTCGAGGGTGGACTTAAAAATAGATTGCTCCTTGGATGCACCATGACCCACGCGAACTTCGAGACAGTTTAAGTGGATGAAAGGATGAGGAAGGGGTGGGCGCTGATAAGAAGTTGGAGAAGCGAGTTGTAGCCACTGTAGATTGTGCGCATCCACGACACGAGAGCGAGGGTGAAGGTGCGAGGAGGGTCCCTACCGTAGGAATATATTTACCATCGGCTTAAGAGCGAAGTGTTTCTCGGTTGAAGCTGTTAGGACTGCCGCCGAGGACTAATCGGTTTTCGATAAGTCTGAGAGGTTCTGAGGCGAATTCACAAGGCTCGACAGCCCTTCGAATATCTAAGCCCTCCGCCGCAATATCGTTTGCGAGAGACAGAACTTCCCGTCGACTGGACAGAGTGTAGGGAATAAAGGGAATTGGGCTAAACGGAAAGCGCGAGTCCAGTAACGAAGGGTCAGGGAGGCAGGGGACGCGCTGCTCCATTTCGATACTCATCTTCTGCGTTTCATTGGGCAAATGAGATCGCCATCTAATGCCCGTCGAGACGATAATACACAAGGCTGGATTGGATGCACGCGATTTAATCGAGGCTCGCAAGACAAGGAAAAGGAGAGAAAGCTGCGCAACCGAACGGAATTACGTGCGATCGTTTCTTCTTCCTTTCGGTTGTCAAGCCGGGTTTGCTTGAATTTCGTGAAAGAAAGGAAGAACGGCGGAAAGCCTAAAAACTAAAGCAGCAGCGCTCTCGGCGATCGATCTCACAATCAGCCGCATGCGGGCCACTAAAATGCAGGCGGCCCTAATGTCCGTATGTGTTTGCAAGTAGCTAAACTCCCTGTCTTTAATGTCTCCTACCACGTCAGCTGACTGAAACTCGACTAGAGAATGACTGATGGAAGTTTCGAGTCTGAAATCAGTTACGGAGGCAATTATTATCGGGGTACTGGGAATCCTTGAAATTCGGTGCGACGTCAAGTGGAAATTCTCCCAATTAGAGAACTGATCAGTGAACATTCCTCAGCCTGTGCGTGGCAAAAGCAAAACCGTCACGATTGCTTCGCCAAGTCTGCACAATCTATAATTGCGCACCTTATGAATTAATTTCGACAATGGAATCGGATTTTCGTCGCTTTCGCGAACCCTCATAATTCCTGCCGTTCGTTATAAAGCAGCACGGAGTCGGCCTGACTCATTGGAATCCTTGACTCTGCATCTCTTTGAACGTCTTTGAAATCTGAGTTTGGGATAGTCGGTTCTTTCAAAATAAATTCGTCGAACAATGGTCCAACGATAATTCGAATCTCAAACTGGCGCTATCTTCAGAATTCCAGTGTGATCTCGAATTCAAGTAGGGATGCGTATTATGCTCAAAAAAATAGCGACAAGTGCCGAACGATAAGAGCTCTTTGCTCTCGGATTCTCTTGAATCCGAGGGCCAAGGGATTTGGTTGTCCTATCGTGCTCTTAGGCGAAGGCAGTGAATTCACGGCTCAGCGACCTTTCCCATCTTGAAGGATACACCTGGGACCTATAGTGTCCTGGTTACCTTCCTGATGAAGGGAAATTTCGACCGCAAATCTGCTCCTAATTCTTGGAATTACGATTTTCAGTTTAGATGTGAATTGATTTGCATTCTTTTAAATATTCTCTTCTATTCTTTATGATGCATTCGTTGATCTACTTTAATATTTGGCAAATAAAAATTGCAAATTTTAAATTGAAAGCTGCAGTCCATTGGCACTTCACACGTCGATCGGCCCTTTCATTTTTCTCCGTTACCGAAAACCAATGAATTTACGTGAAACCGCAATGACTGAAGTCGACCAAAGAATTCATCGAAAAAGCAAGAGAGTTCGATTGAATGAAAGAGAGAAAGAAAAAAGCTCACGAGAGAATGATGGAACTTGAGAGGGAAAGGGGAAGGTGGGGGTGGGGCAGCTGGTCACGAGGATTCCTTGAGTTTGCTGCTCCTCTTGTAGAATAGTCGAAGATGGAAAAAGTTAGAGAGATGGTGGTCCATGAGACGTTTTTCTCCCTGGCTTCCACGCTCTCTATATCATCTTCACTCTTTTTCTGCTTTCCAGCCTCGCACTGCTCGTACCGATCCCAGTCGTCGGACGTTCGGCTACTCGGAAGTTGAGCAAGAGCCTCTGCCGGACTTTAGGAGTTAACGCGTTCTCCCAGTTCTCTATTGAATTCGCCTTCCACGGGAAAAACCGAGAAGAGACGGTGCTTCCGGAATCCTCGACGCGATTTCTCTTTCGCAGACTCTTTTCCTTGTGAGATCGACGAAAGAGACAAAATGGCGAGCACAGGTGTGTGCGCACGTACATATTGTTATGGGAATTTATCCGGATGCAGAGAAGGTACGGAAGTGGGGATGGAACTTACCTTCCTCTTCGCTGCTGTCCGTTAGAAGCCAGATCTCCTCTTCGTCAAAGTGCGCGTCGCCGCCGCGATCGGTTCCAGGAAAGAAGGCGTGCGCCAATATCTGACCTCTCCCGTCGAACGGATATCCGTCTCCGTGATAGCCCCTGCAACACGACAGAAAGAACATCCGTTCAGCTTATTGGATTCTCTCAGCAGCATCTTAACGAGGAGAGAAAATCCACGCGCCTGGGTTACGTTATTTGCTTCTTACGGCGCTTTCGGTTAACGTCGTCCTGCTGTTACGGCCGGAAGAAAATATTTTGGCCGACGCCCTGCTCTTTCCAAGGGATCAAAGTTTCGATCTGGTAGCGCAATAAAGTCTTGCCTCTTGTTAAGGGAAAATACCAGGCGCCCGGGTACGACGACAAATAACTGAACTCACGGTGGATCAACCCTTCTTCGCTTGTCTATTACCAACTTTGTAACACGCTCGACTCTGCTGCTCAGAACTTTTGATAAATTTTGCGTAAAGGTCAGAAGAATTGGGACGTGCGTTACTCTTCTCCTATGTGTGAGAAAAATGTGGCCAAGGGTCAAAGAGTGGAATTGAAAGCAGCACGGAATATAGGGGAACCGTTTCACTCGAGAGTTCGGATGGATTGGGATATGGCCTGTTTACAAAGCTGCTTAATTTAGATTAGCAAGGCAAAGCGCTGCTCCTGCTCCTGGGATCACAGCGAACCGCGAAGACCCACACCGAGCGACCTACGTAAATCCACACGACCGATCAAGATCTTATTATTGGGAAGCTGCGGCTGGTTGACTTTGCAAGTGAAATTTTTGTGAAATCTTGCGAACTGCTTTGGCGAGTTTCCTGTGTCGCACGTAATATAATACCTGCGAGATCACTCGACCGGAAGAGGAATAAAAAATAAGGTGGGTCACTAGAACGTTGGATTCCACGTTACGAG
This sequence comes from Trachelus stipa, assembly GCA_036026315.1. Taxonomy (NCBI): domain Eukaryota; kingdom Metazoa; phylum Arthropoda; class Insecta; order Hymenoptera; family Cephidae; genus Trachelus; species Trachelus stipa. The sequence continues at coordinate 408,271 of JAYRCB010000596.1, read as the reverse complement.
CTGCAAAGCTGAACTACACGAGTTCGCTCGACTTCGACCCGTTAACGATCAAGCCGAGGTTAATTATTTCTCAGTTAACCTCCGAAAATAAATCAGGGAAAATTAAGAGCCAGGATTTCGCAGACTAACGGCTGGCTCGCATTGATAAAGGCACAATTTATGTGGGAATGAAGACTGTGAGGGGCTCGAGGGTGGCCAAGGTTTTAAGGGTTGCAGATACGGTCGTCCGTCCAATCCGTTGAATAAATCCTAACCAAAAGAAGCAGCGATCTACTATTTCAAGATTAATCGGAAGATTTCTTTTACGAGACCAAATTCAAATTCCAACCGCAAGCTCAAAGCTAAATCCGAAGTAAAATTTAAATCTAAGCCCAAAAGTGCATGTCGAAGTTCTCTCCACTGCCACTTGGAGTCCGCTCGAGACTTTACGCAGCTACAAACTAAACTAACGAAGATTCAGTTGAACGAAGTTTCAGTCAACACGAACTTTTCGATCTCGGAATTCGTCCTACGCCCTCGACGCACGAAGCCTCTCTTTATTCTTGCCGTTCTCTTAGCTCTTCCTCCGCTGCCGTTGGTCTTTTACTTTTACTGCCCTACGGATCCAATAGCCATATTCACCAATGCGAGATGAGCTCTCTTCCTGCTAATCCAGTGCCAGGATATTGTCAGAGCGGACAGTGAGAATGGGATCGGCGGCCAAAGGCAGCTACGAGGACCAGCTCCCCCTTAGGCGCGGGGGCGCGGGGGCGCGTAATTCAAGATGTCGGGCACGTGCGCTGCCAACGTTCTAGGACATTCGTACCTTGGGCGCCGCAGTACGTAACGTAGCCGTCGCATTCGCAATCAGCTAGCGCGGACCGGAAAAGCTCCTGGCCCCAGTGGTGTTGCTAAGCTCAAGTACCGCACTGTTCCAAATGTTCGGTGACTGGAAGGGTGCGGCGGCTTCCATTCTCCTTTCAAAGTCGAGTGTCCTTGTCGAGTTGTGTTCACCGTGCAGGCAAAGAGGGAACAACACGGAGTAAAGAGAATTCGGAATACTCACTGTTGAAAGTAGACCAAAATGTCTGCGCGGTCGCTGTTAACCTCCTGAAAGGTGAGCTTCGAATTTTTTGCCCAAAGATCCAAGGCTCGGCTCAGCTGTTGACGAACACCACCCGGTTCCAGACCACGTGGTTGTTCCGTTCGTAGGCTGCAATCACATAAAAAAAAAAGTTCACGTCAGATTGTGCGTACTCGGGTAAGGCGCGTGTGCAATAATTTTCGAACTCTGCTTGGGCATGTGAAAGGATGTTACGCGATTGCTGGAAACGTGGGATGTAGACAAGTCTGCGGTTATCCAATGTGTTTTCGTAAAGACCTGACGAGTTGAGGGAGGGAGGAGAAAGGCGGTGAGGGAGAAAAAGGAGAAAAAGGAGAAAAAGGAAAAAAAAAGGAGGAAAGGGAGGAGCTCGAGGAACTATTATTGCGACTGCTTTGGCGATGATCATGGAAACAAACTGACTGGGACAATCGATATTGAATTTGCTTCTTTTAAAAATAATATCCTTCCTCGAACGTGGAGCCACCGAGCGCACTCGAGTCCGCATCCACCGAGTATTTCCACTCGCTCCTTTCCCAGACGCAGCGAGCAATGTCGCTGCCGTCATTGTTCCGAATAAACAAAGTGCCTGCCCGAGCGTTGGTCGTGTTTGAAATGAAAGCCGACGTGCAGTCAGCCTGTTTTGTGGCTGCGAAATTGGGAAACCGGTTGTAACGTGATGCTTTTCGGAAACGAGGTGGCCTAACGTCACGACAGTCAAACCAGCAAACTGGGAGCCTGCAAAGGGGTCGTTTGGTTTAGAAACACGAAGAAACCCAAAGACGTCCGATGGATAAGAACTGCAGGAATAAATGGTACTTGCTCCTTATCCGTGCTTCAAAAGGGGAAGGATGGAAGGGGAGGAGGGGAGGGGCCAGTGTCGGAGCAGCGTTTATTCCTTCGGTCGTTCCGACATTCCGGAGTCGGAGTAGCAGTCGGAACGTGGCTTGAATGTTTTCAGGGCATCCAATGTTCCGTATTCTTTGCTGCCCCTTCGTCCTAATGAGAAAGGGGTTCTAGGCAGTATAGCAACCCTCTGGAAAGAGAGATTTCTATTTCCGGGCTGCAGGGGGCAGGGAGAGCTATAAGTTTTGAGTCAGCTATCCGATACTGGACTAAAATTTCCTCACGCCGCCACTTTGAGCTGCACAAATATATATTTGGCAATCCAGAATCTGGATCCGCTCGTCGGTCCTCGCGCGCACTGGACCTGATGACATTTTCAAACAATAAGCTAGTCTCGTTGTGGAAAACCTTAACCATCGAGTGTTTGCCAAACGGGAAGACCTCTTTTTTGTAGCTAAAAGTTGATCAAGTGGAGGAGGGATTTGCGATGCAAACGGAAGATCGTTACAATCGACGAGCCGACTGCAGTTTCGTTTCTTTGCGTAAAACTCAAAGAGCGATAAAAGGTTTTGTTTTTTCTAAAAGTATTTCGTTGGCTCTCACATTTTACATAATTCCCATCAGTGTTAAACAATTTCATTTCTACCGATGGCTGCTCTTTTTCAAGCTTAGGCAATTCTACGTTTTCCTTCCGCTACGAGTCGACCAACCATTTGCCACGAGTCGCGCTCTCGTTGCACAGCTGCTGCAATCCTAGACTCCACCCTGCACAGTTGCGACGATCGGAACGGAAAATAAGTGAGAGATATGGGGCGGAAAAGAGAAAAATAAGCAGACGAAAATCACCTGGATAAGACCCCGTAATCACGAGCACGGAAGAAGACCATTGCTAGTCCAGATTAAAGTTGCCGTCATGGTTACAGCAATTACACGAGACGTATCGGAAATCGAGTAAGTCCTTTGGGCTCGAGTGCACCAGCACGACGAACACGACGAGCACGAGGAGCACCCGTTTGGTGAAATCGACCTGCAACCGTACAATGTCGCAAGACGCAGAAGGATAACGCAGAGGGAAGAAAAAGGAAAAGAAATTCGGTAATTCGACTCGTCCTTTTAGAGCGAATTACTCGAGTTTCCGATTATTCGTTTGGTAGCCTTTAGGCTTATATCAGGTAACACACGGGTCAGAGTGTCTCGTTGATAATGTTTGTAAAAGTCACGGGCTTGAAAAATGGCGAGGGATGCGCCAGAGATATTCATAGGAGAGTATATGGTGACGTCACGAGGGAGAATTATACCCTTTATGGGACACGACCTCCCGTGATGGACGGTCTGCCTCCTGTTAACTAAAGTACCAAAGACTCGTGCGACCCTGATGCTGGACTAACGTTAACCTGCGTCACTGTATTCACCCACCCACTCCCACTCCATCCGCCCCTGTGTTTTATGCCTGCAGAATGTTCCACGCTACGTTGTCCCGAAGCGGGGGGCATCCGAGTAAAAATTATTAAATGAAGTTCAGCGCGTAAAATTTTATTGGGTTCTCAATGCAAGCCACTGATCCGCCCCTGTCACACAACTTCCGGTGCAAAAATCCTGACTAATACCTGAATATTCTCCCGTTACTCGTGCACCTGACAGTTATCGAAATGTTCTGCTCTTCACGGGAGATGAGTCAAGTATTACGCTTCCTCTCTTCCTCTCTGCGTCTCTCTTGAATTCGACAGCAGATTGACGGAGAGCCATCTATGTAGTCCTCGATCCACCCAGGATTGTCAAGAGCTCGCGTGACTCTCGGCGGGAAAACCAGTGGAAATTGAATCGCAGCGACGTGGTGGTCGCGTCGATGCGACGAGGACGGCGCGTCCTTCTTTCAACGTTTAGCAAAGGCATCAGGATCGTTCGGGAAGGATAAGGAGGAAACGGGGGAAGATCGTTGAATTATTGAATTAATTACCCTATTGGCTGCTCAAGTGCTTTCCAAGTGGTTGCATTATGTCCTCGATATATTATAGGGAGACATGAAGTGCAGCAATGAGCTGCAACGTTGCGACAGCGTTCGACTGGCTCGCTTTTCAGTGCTGGCAGCGAGGCCCCTAGACGCCCCTAGACGCCCCTAGACGCCCCTAGACGCCTCTTGAAACGTTTGTCTCGCATGTTCCACCAAAGGTCGCAGAACGTTCAGCGTGGGACAGGACCAAGACGTTAGAGGGATTTTCGCTCGGGTCATGGGGCTAATGATAACGAACCATGGTAGACGGATGTTTTCTTTCCTCAAAATGTCAATCCATGCCATTCCTCTTGGCAAAGTCCCTCTCGGTTCCTTTTCACCAATTTCCAATGGTTGATCGATTGACAATATTTGTGCCCGACACGTGCCAGTTAATGATTTCGAAAACATTAATGCCAGCAGCGCTGCGCTTCCCTACTGTCGCACCGCAAAAACCTTTATACTTGAAACAAGCATGGATGCAGGTAGTTTGCCCAATGCGGACGCGACTGTCAATGTAATTGATGAGGAAGCGAGGGAAAAGGAAGCCTCGTGACAGGGCAGTTTACTCCCTCTATGAATATGGATGCGCGATGCACTCGAGCTGGTCATCCCTCTATCCCGTTGTGCACACCTTTCTACGTGCACTTTACCACCTTTGAGGTTCGATCTGGCATCCTGCGAGACTCATGAATATACATGCACGCACATGCGTGCGAACCGCCGCCATTGCCCGGGAAAAAACAGAGCCAGATGCGCCATCCGGATTAACCGTATTTCTTGGATCTTCGACACGTTGCATCCCGATAACGGAAGTGACGATCGTCTCGCAACTTGGAATCGGCTTGCGATATATAGACTAACTATGAGAAGTGGTAAATATCATTGAGAGAGAAAATACTCCGTTGAGTTGATCCTCGCGAGGAAAAGAGTCGCTTATTTTTTTCTTTGTCCGCTGGAGCTGCTCGTAACCGGCGAGTAAGCAACCTATCCTGAGCATCTTGGCTAAGCCATCCCGTTCAAGGTTTCTACTCGAGGCAGGGAACAGTGGCGCCGGCGATGACAAAGGCTACGCCGGGAAAAGAAAGAACGAGAACATTCGGGACTAGGGAGGAATTAACGAGGTGCAGCGAATTTAATAATAAAGCACGAACCTCCTTTCTTCTTTTTTTAAGAGTCCAGTGTTACGAATTATCGGTATTTTTCGAACGATCCTTTTCGCGTTTTCGTGATATTACACGGGCACGGGTAAATATTTCGCGCCAACAGCGCCATTCAATCAATATCATTAATGGAGGCTAATGGTGGTAGTACATTTTTCAAGCGATCGAGTCAACTTCTGAGTTTCGGGAAATTGCAGCGCGTTGACGATGACGAGTTGCGAAAGCGAAGAATTGGAATGCGGACGAATGACAGAGGATTCGTTCGGCTGTAGTTTAGACAAGGAGAGACGCGGCAAGAGCTATGGCGGGGAATGCCTGGAAGTATTAACTGAAACATTGTTCAGCACTTGGCAGGCAATGCTGAAACGAGAGGTAAATATTTCCCTCTTCCGTTCTGTTTTTCTGAATTGGCTCTTTTTACGCGCAAACCTGGACTTATTAATTCGTAAAAAGGTCTAATGCACTCAGTCTGTGTAGTTAAATAAGAGCGCTGCCGCACAGTTACCCTTTATCGCGTTCGCTTTGCTCCGATTCTCAAATAAAAAATAAAACGAACGAGAACAAATTCTCCAGAGTGCAATAACGCGCTTTCCCAAAGCCTTCTGCCCCGGATGCACTCTTTCCCATTCGACTGTTAATATGCCTGATTAACGTTACACACAGCGTACTGCTGGCTTCTCTGTCTCTCGATTGCATCAGTCATCGCGAAATTCCAAAGGCGAAACGAGAATTGGAAAGAGGAAAGAGCAGGAGTGAGAGCGGAAAGCCAGCGTTCCCAGCGACGAGTTCTTTGTCGACTCTCTCGAGTTCCTGTCCTGTCGCTTGCAGCAGCAGCGTTTGCATTCGTTGATTGTTGCAGCTAAATTCTCGAGGATTGCACGTAACGAAAAAGAGTGAAAAAAATATATTCGACGAGGATGGGATTCGAACCCACGCGTGCAGAGCACATTGGATTAGCAGTCCAACGCCTTAACCACTCGGCCACCTCGTCTCTTCGACGTTCATTGTCAGTTGGATTTCTAAAACTACCAATTTCCAGCTTTTCCTCAATTTCTCCATAGTTTTCCTCGCAAAAGCTACTGGCACCTCGATAAATCTCAGTTCAATTGCTTCTTTGCGTTGGAAGCTTTTGTTTCGGTTAATCGTTCGGATTTTCTCACTGCGACAGACGTTGCTAAAGAAGTGCCAGTCGATCGATACATCGACGAAGAGGTAATGGCTGATAATGGCTATCGGCGATAATTATCGATCAAAACGGAACTCGACGAGTTGATGCAAGCGGAAGATAGAGAGGATGGATAAAGGGAAGAAGGTAAACGAGAACTTAGCAGTCTAACAAGTAGACAGGTTGAAGGTATTTGCGATCCTATATAAGCTACGTCAATAAGTTTTCCAGTCTGATATTAAAAAAAAGCCTCGCAGGTAACTTGATACGTATTGCATAAAAAAATGATAAATAATCTGGTGGAAGGCAGGACTCCGTAAGGATGATGTAGTGCTAACAGCCGCCATGTTGACCTCAGTCCTATACTATAGCTTAAGCCAATTTATTGCGTCCTTTCCCTACCGAATAATGCGCCACAAATTCAAAGAAAAATAATCTGACAAATGGTCCCGGATTTGTGCGGTTTCCCGGGAGCGAATCGTCCAGCGGAAAGCAAGGAGGAAGGGAGAACGACAAATAAATAAATAACAGCGTAAAACATGGTGCGCGCGCGGTCCGTCTATCGGCAGCTCTCCAGGAAATTGCTGTTTTGAGATTCCCAATCGGGATTGAGATATATATAGAAAGCATCCTCCCGAATTAGGATGCTCAAGAGGTGGTGGGAGACAGAGGGTCACCAACGTGCCCATTTAATAATTCCAGGCTAACCTGCTTTTCTGGGCTGTTTTCTAGGCTGCCGGAAGTACCAGCACTCTTGGCTCAGGATTAAAGTTTTAAAGTCGCGCAGCTAGTGCGACGATCTCCTCAAACTTTAGCCTTTAGTTTAGGAGACGTAAGAGGTTCTGCGGCCCAACGGATGCGATTCCATCTTTCAATTGCTTTCAACTTTCTAGCATCCCTTATCTGTCCCTTGCAACCCTTTCATTCGTGCAAATTGAAGGCGTTGACCGCAACGGGACAGTGGCGTCATAACGCTCGAGTTTCGAGTTTCAATTGTTTTTTCGTTTCAGTCGATGATGCATTCGCGGTTCTAGCTGAGAAAACTGTTCTGTATCGGAGAGAAGAGAATGCTACGCATTCGCCTCGACTGCATGACGAAATGTGAAGAGAAAGAATCGCTGCCGCCATCTTTTGCGTTTGATACGTTTTCTTAATAATCTTCTCTTTGAGCGAGAAAAGTTTCAGGAGGCGATCGTGCTGCTTGGACATCGTAACAGAGTCTCGTCTTGAACTTTTACCCGAGTTTTCCATGGACAGCCACGCCACGAGTTTATTTAAATCTTTGAAGTTACTTCTGAAATGCAATTCCTATGAGTAGGGAAGGGAAGGTGCATCAGCTGCATGTCCGACAGAACCAGAGGACCAGAGGACCAGAAAACCAGAAATTACATCAACGGGTTACGGGTTTATTGCACTCTTTGGAAATATCTGCGAAAAACTTCTGCTGGCTGTTGGCAGTTCGCAAAAGCTACTTTGTAAGTGCGAGTGCGTCAGCATAGGTGCAGCTATCGCTATTAACTTTTGACCGGTAACAGCGATGTTCGCAATTATTCGAGATTGCGCGGCTCACTAGCAGCCACGTGGAAAAAGTTTGGTAAAAAGTGGAAAATCAAATTATCTCGCTGAAAGGCCGCGAGATGAGTGGCTATATTAAAAGCTCGAGTGGAGCACTGCTTTTTTCAAAATGGAATTTGAGCCAGCAAGATGATCGCGTCTCCGGCAGATGAGCCGGAACCAATTGGAATTCACATCAAAATGTTGATGCTCTTCCTGTAATTTCGCTCGTTCTAATTTAGCGCCAAAGAGCATTTTTAGAAATTTAGCATTTCTCTCGATCCGTTCTATCTTTAGTTTCTTCCTAGCATCCTCATTCGTCGTCATTTCCCTCCTGAAAGGAAATCCTGAGACCTCTATTCGCTTTGACAAATGACGGGTTTAAGGAGAAGTGGCCACCTCGTGGTCGAGTCGATGAACCGCGAGAGAAAAAGGTCAAACAAGTGAAGGAGGCGAGTTCAAAGAAACAAAAAAGGAACAAGGAGAGAAGACAGAAGGAATCGATAGTTTTTCATCACTTTGATCCTCTTCGATACTCGAATGTTCTCACTTCCTCCCATGATACTCCTGTATTTCCCTGATCTCGAAGCTTTTAGGCTTCAATTTTACGCAAAGGCCCGAACGAGTCCACTTGTTTCCATATAAATTGTCTACGAGCCGTTCGTTATTCTTCGATTGAATTTTGCCCAGAAATTCCTCACAATCGGCCTCCCTTCGGCGAGCGAGAAACCGGAGAAAAGGAGAAAGCATGGCCAAGCGCTACACTCTCATTCGTTTCTCTTTTTCAATTCTGTCCTCCTACACGGCACCTTTGAGGATGCAAAGGCAACAGAAGATGACGTACAGCTGAAGATAGTAGCGGCGGAAGGAAGTTTCCCTTCTTAAGAGGAAGTGGAGCCGAGCGTCACTGATGTTCCTGACCTTTGAAGTCGCCTCCCCGCCAGGCCCCCGCCAGACCCCCGTCATCCTCCTGCACGATTAGCTATCTCCATGTTTCTAAGGGTCAAAGCTTCTGGGTAATCATTGAAATCGCTCGATTGAATCGACTAAAGATGAATTGGCAAAATATTATCTCTCATCTCCTTAGAGCTGAACCTCTCGCAGATTTTTCCCCCGGCGTTTGATGTTGCCACTCTTAAAGGAGATGCATGTACATTGTACATAGCATTGGGCTACTGCCTTCCGATACCTTCCGATGCCTTCCGACGCCTTCCGACGCCTTCCGACGCCTTC
>JAYRCB010000596.1:383293-396033 GCA_036026315.1 Trachelus stipa | reverse complement strand
AGAGCAGTTTTGAATTTGAGAATTGAGATCAGCGATATAAAGAGAGAAAAGCGCAGGACCTAAGATAGAACCCTGAGATAGAACCCTGAGATAGAGAGAGAGAGAGAGAGAGAGAAAGAGATACAGGGAGCAAAACGACTCAACTGAATTAGCGTCTATTTGCTGGGAATATTATGAATCACCAATTACATCGTTACTCTCCGGCAGCGCTTTTACCTTTCCTGGGGCTATCATCCCTTTGATGGATTCACAGACTATTGAAAGTTAGCCAAACAAAGAGCACGAGATTATTATCTAGCCTCCTACCGTCTTCGCAGAAACCTGCACGCGTTTCACGTTATTTCAGATGCGTGTCGAGTGTTGCGTAGACACGGTCAATTCTCTTGAGAAAAAATGTCCAAGGAGTTTATTGCATGACAAATAGAGGAGAGGAATAATTGTACAAGATGCCAGAAGTATGGTGAGACTGTCCGCCATGCTGGAGCCTGTTCCACTTGACTCCACTTGGCATTCCCCCCCCCCCCCTCTCCCTCTCCCTCTCTCACTCTCCTCTCCTCGTGTGACGTCTAGTCTGGCATCTCGAGCATTCTCATTAATCGGCCATTATCGAGAATCGGAGCCTCTCAATTACGTCGACGTCTCGTTGTGTCTTTAGCGTCCATTGGCGCACGAGCATCCTCGTGAGAGTGGCGTCGGCGTCGCATCACGTCCCGTCGAGGGCGTCCGCCGAAACAACGAAAAAGCGAAAACTCTACTGGGCAGTCATTTATGCAATTCCGGAGCGAGTGGCAACAGTGCGGGATAGATTCGGGCTCCCAGCTGGCGTCGTAGGTTGGTGTAAGTGTAGGTGTAGATGTTACTCTCGTAGCTGATAGTTCATTTCAGTCGCGTAACAGGGAGAGTCAACATTTGCACTGCACGCGGATAGCTTTATCAAGATAGCAAATATGAAATCTTCGAACCTGGAGTTATTTTTCGAATGGCTGCTCAATCGAAAGGGGTTCACGGAGTTCATTAGGAGGAATCAATAGCGAATGGAATAGGTTGTCCGTGGTGTATGGTGCAGCGAGTGTCACCGCGCAAAGGAATTATGCTGTAACCAAGTTGGTACGGACTGCTGTGAGAAATAAGGTAACGAACGGGTCGAAGGGGAAAAAAGTCAAGGGATAAATTGGGTCGTGACCCTATTCAGAAATGCTGGAACGTTTCCAATGATTCCTTCCGGAGAGTTTCAAACTCGATACTGGCGCGCGCGCCCGTCTGGATGAAGGGAGCCGGAGAATGAAAGGCTTTCTTAAATTTCATTTAAATATGAAAGAAACGAAGCGGCAATGAAGAGGAAAGCGAATTGTTTCTGCCCTGCCGTCGCCGTCTTTATTGGTTTTCCACTATATTTCCGATTTAATGCCAAAAACTCCCTTTCTCCCTTCCTCCTTCCCTGCCTGCCTGCCTGTTGTCCTCCGAAGCCAAAAGCACGGAAACAGGAAAATGGAGAAAATGAAAATGAGGAACAAGAAAATATAATAGAAGCTGTGTTGGCAAGTCTGCCAGCTGCAGCGAGCTCGATAAAACAAAGGCTGGATGAATATTCGAGAGAAAGACAACGAAATAAGAGTGCACGAAGCGCGACCGGAGAAAGAGAGACAAAGAGAGAGAGAGAGAGAGAGAGAGAGAGAGAGCTCGTAAGGGATTCGCAACTATCTTCGGTCGGCTGTCGCGCGATGCTGCGCTCGGGGTCAGATCGTCCTGCCGAAGGGTGAAAGAGGGTGAAAGAGAGTGAAAGAGCAGGCGAGCTCAGAGAAGGGAAGGAAGAAAGGATGTAGAGTAGAAACGCCGCATCATCATCAATCTAAAAGTCTGTCTATAAGGTTGGGCGCACTGATGCCCGTACACAGCTTTCTTCCTGTAGAGTCTTTATCTTAAGCCGCATCGATATCATTAAGTTAATGTCGGCCATCGATCATCGTAAATACGGCGTTTGGCTCGCATTATGTCTCCGAGGACAAAAGGGAAGCTTCCCCATCTCGCCTTGACATTGTTCTTGCTTTTCGCAATTTTATTAAGCGTCTCGACGCAGAGCGTCGTCGGCTGACCCCGTAACTTCCTTTTACGCTCCGTACACGATGCTCTCGGCGTAACCCCCATCCATTCGCATTTTCTGCCCTCTGCTCTCTCTCTCCTTGCCATTCCTAATCGATACACTATCCGATGTTCTCGCGAATCAATGAACCGGAGATGAACACGTTCCTCCATATCCACGGGTCGCTACGTGCCACGTGCTCTCCGAACTACGTACCGCGTCGGTATTCGCAACGCGTCAGAGCTTCAGCGTTTCGTTCCTCTCCTCTTCTCCTCTTCCTTCACATATGTATTTCACTGGGCCCGCTTCACTCCTTCCAGTCGCCGCAAATAATCAAACTGGCATAAATTGGCCCGCCGATGGGACGGGGGCGTTCGCTCACTCAAAAAGGTTGTGATGACCTCTTGGGCCCTTCGGAGGGGCTAGCATCACACCCAGGCTGAGTGAGTTCACGCCCGCGTCATCATTATTCCCACACTTCGCTCTCGAGTCTTGCATTCTCCCCATTCTGCCTCTCCTCTTCCACTTGCATCACCAGCGAGGACGATTCGTTCGCAGCGAGTCTTCGGCCAGGGGTCGTGCGTTCATTTACAGTAGCACTGACCATCCGAGCCGGCACTGATGACGTACAGTGAGAATGCTCCCTCGGATCTACAGTGTAATCGCGCCGTGAGACTTTAGTTGCACGGAAGTCGGGAGGAGAAGGCAAGGGGTAAGGGGAGGAGGGTTGCTTGCTGGTTAGCACGACAAGCGGTTGACGGCACTCGAGTTCGACTGGAAACTTGAGCTATTCTTTCGTGAGACGGAGAAGGAAGCGCCCAAGGCAGAAGGGAGGGTAGAGGTGGGAATGGGTGGAGGTCGATGCCAAGGCAAAGCAGCGTAGCGCCTGCGGGGGCAAGGGGGCTCATTGGATTTCGGCAGGGAGGCCAGGGGTGATGCAATCGAGCTTATCAAAAAAGCCATAGGGCGCTTCGTGGTGTCCAATTACTAGAAGGACAGCCGCGTTTCCCTTCCAACTGGCGAAGACGCACCAGCTCCTTCGGTGTCGAAGTAAAACGCGCCAAGGGCGGGTGCAGAAAGATTGCGCGATTGGTGGCCGAACGTTGCCGAGCGGCCGATCGAGAAAGTTTCTGTAAAGCGAAAACAGCCTGGAGCCTCGATGGACGGTAGTGTCGAGGTTCGGTTACGCGATAAGAGGGCAATCGTTTTCCTTAATTCCTTCTGCCAATACCACGTGCAACGCGCCAGCGCAATCGTCAATCCGTCGAAACGTTAAACGTAAGAACGGACGATGCAGCCGTGCGAGTCTTCCTCGCGATAAACACGTCACGGCCGTTTCCGTCGAGAACTTTGGGAGGCAACGAGACATGCGAGGATTCTGACTCGAGTTTCAAAGGACGACTCGCCGACTCGTCCTTGGTCATTCAATTAGCTCCTCTGCACCGTCCCACGTTGAGTCCCTGTCGCGAGGTAATTAATAGCTAATTAACCCGCTGAAGCACGCGCTGCCCGTGCATCAGCCTGTCCAAAAGATTTATTTGCCTCCAGCACGAATTTAGGCCGCGTTCCAGCTGGGCAATTCGATTGCGTCATTGCGCATTGACCTACGACCTTCGGCTTAGGTGCGGATTTCCCGGGTTCACGTGAATGCAATTTCGATTCGCATGCTTGCTTGTTCCGGCCCACCGACTGCGCCTTATACGTTCTGATTTTACAAATCGTTCGCATTGCTTATTACGATATTTTATCAGCATCATCTTAAACGAATAACTATCATTAGATGACGTTAGGTCAGCTTGGTCCTCGCTCAACACGAACGGTCCAGCCTGTCGTATCTCGTGGTCATCTCCACTGGCTCTATCGAGCCCGTTTTCAAGCGCTGCGTAACGTTAGGTTACGTCGTAACTACCAACGAAGAACCGAGCATCGCGTTGGCGTCTCGAGACTCTCGAAGGAGCGTCGATTCACAGATGGAATTCTGGCCAGATAAAGAGAGTGCGATTAGGCGTAACAGCCCGACGGATATCGATGTAAGGGATGTTAAGGGTGAATGGAAACTAGATGAAAAACCGTCGCTATAATACCGACCAGTTAAAATAAGGGGGGAGGGGGGTTGGTTCTCCTCATTGCAGCGATGAGTAAAACAGCTGTTGCTAATTGCTCCTTAGTCATTACGTCGTTAATAACGGACGCTCTTGGTCTTGATATTTAATTTGGTCTGCTACCTCAATCTATTTACCTTAGATCCGCAGATGGACTTAAAGTCGCAGTTGGATGGATGGATGCTGTGAATTCCAAGTAAGTATATGCGAATCGCCTAAATGGATGCGAGACTTGTTTACGGATACTATGAAATCTTCGTTGAACAGGACGAAATAATGATTCTCGAAAAATAAAAATAATCCAAAATTCGCACGATGATAGATGCATGGGCGTGATCGGAGGCAATTTAAGAGAGAACGAAAGATTCTGGCTCAATGAGAGAGACTGAAGAATGCAAGAAAAAGCAGATTTTGTTGAGCCCGCTGTGTTCTAGTCTGGCACCTGGAGTCCCAACCAAAACTGCCTAATGATCATTCGCTCTCTTGCGGCCAATTCGTGCAGATGCGTGCTAAATGCACTGAGCGGGGTTACGTTACGGTTGTTAAAGGTAGGTTCAGGAAATTGCCAGGTGAGAAGGTGCCAACTACATTACGTGCACGTGCAGACCACGCTACGTTAAGACACGTTAAGGGCGAAGCCATCTAGAAGAGTTTAATGATCGGCGACTCTCGCGACACGGAACGTGCAGCGCATAATGCGCATTCCATAACGTAATCAACTTTGCACTCGTTAAGCAGCACCTGAGTGCCAGAATTGTCCAGCCTCGAGGCACCTGCAGCCAGATTTCACGGGCGTCTCCCGCCCCCTCCGCAGCAACCACGTGTACGGCTTTCATTGTGCCGAGTGCAATACTAGACGCGGTTCGTGCAAGCGGCTGCATCCGACAGGCTCGTCTGGACGCGGTGGAGTCTGCGATGGAATCTCCTCCGGGGAGGAGCGGAGAGTAAACAGGCCACCAGGAAGCGTTAGACTTCCATTGAAAAGCCGTAGGAAAGTATTGTTTCCCCATAATTTGATAAGTCGATATCTCCGACTGACGTAGAGCAACCTCCACGTGTCGAGTATCGCGTCAATTGAATCGAACGAGATGAGCTTTCGAGGAAGTGGAACGCTTCCTAAAATAACATTAGTTGCTAGCACTGGAAATACATCTTGAATTGAACTGACACAGAGTAGTGACACAGGACGTCGCGAGGAGCTAACGATCGGGGCGCCGTTGTCGCGGTTGCCTTCGTCCTCGGCGTCCTCGTTCATTACCATACGGATGACCCACGGATAATTATACCGTCGAGGGTTATTATCACAGGCGAGTCGATAATCAGTGTCGGAGGTTGAGGAGAGTCGACCGATTCGGTTTAAAAGCAGCCAGAGTTCGGCCAAGCAAGGATGCTGGAGCGATGAGGTCGATCCATTTGACGTCGCATCCTGGTACGATGCTGGGAGCTAATGGGAACCAAGTGGCTGCATCGCTTTCATCTACTGAGGTCTCAAAGGGAGGTCACTGTGACCTTTGAGACTTTGAGAAAGCCATGAAATGGAAGCGCCGGCATCGCCGTAAGTAGCGTCTCCACGAGCTGTCGAAATTGAAGCTCCTAATGCGTCCCGATAAGAAGGACCAGCCGCGTGGAAGCGAGGAAGCTCCTCCAGTGGCGGCGATAGGCGAGTCAATTTAATTGAAAGCCCATCTCTTCCCATCTCTTAGCGACGCACCCTCTTCCTCCTCTGCTCTTTCGCGCCTCCGACCTTGCTAAGGCGTCGCGGGCAAGCGCAGCGCTTGCGCCAGCTGGGTCGTCACCTGCCATGCACACATGTAGCCAAGGTGGGCTTTCAAGCAATTAGGTCGTGCGGCCACAAGACGCTCCCCCCGTCTGCTATCGGGTTTGCATTCGAGAACGTCTCTTCCACTTGTCTCCCGCTGGTCGCATCGCGAATGTCGCCGAGCTGGACGACAGACGCTCATTTATATCAACCGACGGCCGCAACATCCTCCGTTATAAAATTCTGCGATCCGCTTCGAGATTCCACGTTTCCCCCATTTTCCCTTTCCTTTAATTCACGTGGGTCGCCAGTAACCACGTGAAGCCGGCCTGCTAATTGAAGTACAGTAGCGATTGTCAGGGCGAAGCTCTTCCAAATCCAAATAGCTCGTAATTGCCTTGATAATACAATTAGCTGCAATATCGTTCGCTCGGACGATTCAACTCGCTTGCTTGCATCCGTTAAAGCCAGGGGAATTATAACGGAATGGGCCGCTGTGGACCCGCTGGAAAATGGAAGCGTCGTTATCGTTACAGTCCCTGTGGCTGCGGCGACTGTCGACGACTTTTGCCGAGAGCCAGAGAATGAGGCAACGAGGCGACGCGGGAACGAGGGAATGAGAAAATGAGAAAAGGAGAAAACGAGAGGCTGCACCGTGCAGACCGATTTCCTCCAGTTCCTCCTCTGCATTCGGCATTAGCCTTTGTATTCTGGACACGAGTCACAGTCGGACTGCATACAAATATACGGGCTTCCGAATCTAGCGACGTAATTCCGATCTATGCATGTAGAAATGTGAGAATTCAGGTCCATACGTGGAGGCTGCATGAGTTCTCGGGCTTCTGCTCTAAATTTTCAGCGTCATCGATGCTCCCGTATACGAAGGACAGTGCCTTCTGTCTTTTCGTTTAAACGCACTTTGCAATTCTCTTTCCAAGGATCACCCTTGTTCGCCATTCGTCCTGCGTCCTTCGTCCTTCGTCCTTCCTACCGTCCGACCATCCGCGTTGTTCTTGGACGATTCACCGTCCTCAATTAACCTACGAACACTTAGCCACCTGCCATTTTATCGTCAGTGAAGATTCAGCGTTTTGATGGTTTAGGTTGGGTTGGTTAGGATCTTCAAACGGTGGGTTTTGTTAGGTTAGGTTAGTCTACAGGATCGATGAGCGAGCAAAGCCACCGATCGATTGATCGAGTTCAACCTTGATAGTGGATATTGCAGATGCTATTTCAAATCACACCGAAAGGTGAAAAGAAGGTGAAAGGATAGACTGCAAAGGAGCAGTCGATCGGGATCTATCAAATTTTAAGGATGCCAATGCTCTCGATCTTTCCTTCGGACTTCTCACCTCGGCCCCAAGATCAAAAGTTGACCCGTTATCTTTTTAGGCTGGCACATTCTCTCAGCTTTGTCCTAGTTTTTCCAAATTCTCTCACAGGTTAACCCACGCGTGTTTCGCTGACCTATTTTCGCTTTCCTTCTTTCGATCCTCGGTGCTTCCGGCCTTTTGACCAAACGACGCTGCGACCAAATGCGCAAAGTGTCCCGATCCACGATCTCGCGATTTCTCGACACTAAATTTACGTCGTTTCCAGTTCCGTTTCTATTCCAGTGAATGCGACCAACAGCACGTGTCCGCGCGAACGAAAATTCCGCTGAGCGTTGAAGATTCTCAAGGGACGTGTGTGGCAAGAAGATGTGGAAGAGGGAAATGGGAATGAGGGAGGTTTACATGTGGCTCGTTGTCATCGCTAACGCTTAAGGGACTGTCGAGTGAGCGGCTTGCAGGACAGTGTTTACGCTCTGTGGGTTTGCTTAGGTTATGGGACAGATAAATTTCTAACCCCTAGCATACACGCTGGCAGGCAGGCTGGCTGGCAGGCTGGCAGGCAGGCAGGCAGGCTAACTGTCTCCTCTGTCTGCTCCGTCTCATTTTACTTACGGGAACCGCCATAGGGTAACCCTGCAAGATTCTAATGCTCATGAGTAAATAACCAACATATCTGCCGTTAACCAAGATTAAATGACTGTCGTGTATCAGAGAAGCAAGGCAGGTGGAATTATAGAACAAATGTCAATTACGGGACGACGGCTGGAGGAATTGTAAAAAGTCAGAGACTACCGACTTCACGCGATCCTTTTCGAAAGAAAAACCATATAAGGAGTATTACTATTTTCGATAGTTAGGATTACCAGCTACGTGACAGCTGCTGACGGACGTCAAGGAAATAGAAATTCATGCGTTAATGATTTAATTTATTGATTAAAAATTATTGAGATACCGATAAGGAGGTTGGATTTTGTAAATAAAATTTGGCTGCCTTTTAAGAATATTTCTAGAACAGACGTGCAGCGCGCGATACTGTATTTGTTTGTCAAGCTTAAGATGCTTCTTAGCAATAAGAGACTCGCTTAGGGAGTCGAGGGTAGCGAAACCGTTCGGAGTAAGACGATCGTCTTGTGTTTGCGTAGCCCTTCAAGCTGCCTCGCTTGATATAGAGAGAGCGTACGTGGAATAAGGAATAAAAAACCACCCTCTAGAAAGAATGGAAAATGACTGAGTGGCAGAAAACTCGAGGGTGTCGAATCTCGACTTGTCTGCGACTGGAGATTCGAGGGGGCGGCGACGCGCAGTCGAGAGTGGAGCCACTTTAGAGCACGAATCCCATTAAAACTTCTAAAATACCCTCATGATATCTCGCACAGTCGCACCTCCGCGCTTTAAAAGTCTCTCGAGCACCTTGTCGCGGTGAGCACCGAAATAATCCCGTAAGGACGTCGCCGAACTTCCCGAAGAACTTTAAAGAGTTGCGAACTGCCGGATCCCGATTCGCAGGAACGTTCGACGCACTGGCGAGGGATCCAGTGGACGGGACAGGCGAGACACGCAAACCGAATAAATTTACAAGGATCAAGAATTTAGTATTTTGACTAAAGACAATTTCCACCAAGAGGCTTTCCTCTCCCGTCTAATATGCCTCTACCTACTCTCCGACCAAACGAGTGCATTTTCATTCTCAACGTCATCGTGAATTAATCTCCTTTATGAGCTTAACACGCTTTTACGACCGGCTCCGAATTTACGATGAATCCCGTAAAACGTTAGTGGAATTTTCGGGCGCTTTCTTTATGGGGACATTAAACGACGTAGAATCGCCTGAACGTCGCAGCCCCACTCGTGCAAGTACTACTTGTATTTCATTCAATTAAGGGGAGTAATCGGGTTAACGATGTTTTAAGACCCATTCAATCAATCTTGTGTTACTCGGTAAGAACTGCATGCTTACGCAACTCGTGTCAAGAGTCATAGAGAATTCTGCTGCGATTCAATTTTTTTCAGGAGGAAAAAAGTCCCTAGGATCTCCGTGACATTCGCTTTAACCTAGTTTACTAAATCCCAACGACAGCAAAGATCATAGCGCGCGCGCACGTTGGACGATGCATGTGAACTGCGGCGAAAAAAAAATTTCGTCCTGTTCGTTCCGAGCTATGGGAATCTTAAGCATTCAATCATTGACAGACAAAATTATATTTTTCTATAAATTCAAAACATTCCCTCGTATATATATATATAAATCTCAAGGGAAATCGCACTTAGAATTTCAAAGGATGGGGCTGAGGACAGGAATTTATTTTGGATGAAGAAGCGAGTGATCCAAGGAAAATGAGAGAGAGAGAGAGAGAGAGAGAGAGAGATTCCCCTAAGGTGTGTACCGCTCGGGGGCAACACAGTTTGCTATACGAGATACAAATTGAGACCGAAGCGTGGCGTGACGTTACGCCATTCAGAGGAACAGAGACACGAAGCTAGAATCCTCTAAAATCAACGCTTGTCGACGCCCTCGTGTGAGTCCGGCCTAATATCCTCATTGCGCGAGTCCCTCCTTTCCTGCATCGGGCTTAAAATGCTGATTCGCTCAAAGTGCGGATCGCATCTCGAATCCTTCGACTGGATGACGATGATGCCACATTTATAAGAATTCGCCTCCTGGACTGCCGAGTGATATGGACCATTTGTCCAATGGAAACGGAAGGGGAATCTCTATCTCGAGGCAACCCTGAAAACTTTAGGAATATCAAGGGAATAATTGGGCTCGTAACTCGGCAACAAGTTTGTTCGTTTATCTCTTTAAGCGTGAATGATAAACAGATTAAACGGCGTGATCCAAAACAGAAATTGAAATGGAAACTCTGTAAACGCGCATCCCGATCCTTTACGGAGACAAGTGAGAGAATTTAGGCGCAGCCACCGAGTCTCAGGAGGAGCAGCTAAGAATCCGCGTAAAAATGCGATTAAACGATCTCAGGAGTTGCGAGAAAAAATTTCATCAGCGTCCCAGGCTGCCTCCGACGATTTCAAGCTCTCGCTGCTTTGTTTTTCAATGAGTTCCCGCTCAGGGAGAAATAAGAGAGGATTACCCGGGATATAAAGTTGGATCCGCTTAGATTATTTATTTGGCTATTCGCGCAACACTGGGGCCTCCTTTATCGCTTCTCCGAGTTTCCTTGCAAATGAGAAAACAGTGCCCATTCTTAGGACTAACCGAACAGGAAAAAATTACTAAAACACGCGCTGCCGTCGACTGACGACGTAGCACGTGCGTCTCCATCTCGGACGGCAGGAAAGAGAGATTAGAGTGAAAGGAATTTTATTGCTTTTTCTACTTTCTTTTGCTAATCCAAAAAGTAAATTACCGAAGCTCCGTTTGAACAGTCTTTAAGTTATTATTTACTTAAAATTGAAACGTAACTGCAAAAATGTTTGAAAATTCTTGGACTCTCTCTCTCTCTCTCTCTCTCTCTCTCTCTCTCTCTCTCTCTCTCGCATAATAAAAAATAAAAAATATTTTTACTAGCCGATGCAAAATAATAATCGAGTTGAATAAAAGAAAACTTGCCATTGTCGATCTGTGATCTGCTATTCCGCCGAAGCTTGCGACTATCTGAAATATACAGAAGTTCGTGTTGCAGCTTCTCTCGCGATGGACCAATGGAAGACAGAAGAACGTAGATGATGGCAACAGGCAACCCAGAATCGTAAAACTGAATCTGCTTCAGGATTAATCGCGTCGATGCGTAACGTTCGGAGTGAGACGCGCCGCAGAACTGAGCCAGCCGAAAGCTCAAGCAAGGGCCTAGGGTCCGTCGCGACGCTCGCGTCGCTCCACGTCGGAGCGCTGAATCTTCGCGAGGGAGTGGAAGCCAGGCGAGTCGCGCATGCGTTTCGTCCTTCGAAACTGAACTCTGTCTCTTGCTTGGCACACCCGGTATACGTATTTGCGTCAGACCTCTCGCATACGTGTAACATGGCTCACGCACCATATAGATGGACAGTAAACGCAATAAGCTCGATAAGCGCAGCAAATGCAACAAATGCAACAAATGCAACAAATGCAGCCGCTTAGCCTAGCGCGGCATCTCCTTCTCCGGATCTTCCTTCGATTCTCGGAATTTTTTATTGTTCTGTGTCTACGTCCTATTGGACCGCTCTTACTACGTTATCTTTAAGAGTTCGTAGATTTTCGTGAAAGAAGTTTAGCAATTCTCGGAATATCTTATTTATGCGCAAGTAGATTTCCCTCTTGATTACTGGTCAATTATTTAATTGGGCAAGTCATTAGATTCGTCCCTAAAGCTCAGGCCTCGATCTCTGGAGGGTCACGAAGCTCAGAGCCAGGACCACGCGATATTGTGGCAGAGAACATGGAAGCAGCAGACTGTTTGGATTATTTGGATTTGTCAGAGCTCCTAAGGAAATTCGTGGGACACCCGGTAGAGTCGAGCGGGCGTCCTAGGGGCGTATCTGCCTATCGCTAATTGTCTCTTATCGAGGCAACACAGACACGAACGAATGGAACGGAACGTAACAGAACCGAACAGAGTGTTCGCGTCTGGTATCTGGTCTTGATATTTTTTTCTCTGAGTTATTGCTAGGCGGATGTTGAGATAGCGACGTGCGCGTCCCCATCCTCATCCCTGTCTTCCCTCTTATTCTCGCTTCCTCTATCATTCTCTTCTGCGCTGCTTATTCCTCCGCTAATTCCTCTTTTTCCTTCTTCTTACTTCGCTGCCGCATCATAAACGTGCAAAATGCGAAACTACTTCCGGTATCCAGGCAAGCCAATTTCCTGTCTTTGCCGAATGAGAAGATAATGTTATCAAGTGGACGATCTTCGAGAAATTTTGAAAAGATGGAAGTAGCGCGAACCGACGGAGAAAAGGCTTCGATACGAAGAAATAAGACAAGGACGAACTGAAAAAAAGAAATAGGCTGACGGAACGCGACCATCGCTTCCTTTTTTTTAAACCCCAGGAAGCTCGTCGGACACAAGATGGAAGTGCTCAATTGTAATCGTAATGAATCGCGGTACTGAAGGGATGAGGACGGAAATGGATTTGCTTGGTCGTTTGTTACCGAGTATTTTTGGTCTCCTGCAACTGAAAGGGATGCGCAGTTTAAATTCCAGAATTAACAGGAAGCAATCCCTGTGTGAGATCTTCGTCCTTCTCTATGCCCAGGATGCAGGACTCAGGGAGCCGGTATCCCGCGGAAGGGAAACAGGGAGAAAGTAATAGATGGTTGCGCATCGTTCAAAGAGGTAGAGAGCCGTCGGTACTGCTGATGAGCTCAGTGGGACGGGACGTGGACGGGACGTGGACGGGACGTGGACGGGACGTAGGACCTCCGTTGGCCAGAAAACGGACGAGTATCGTCATTGACAGTCGTATCGAGTGCACTGCGCGCGCCCGATAGAGTCAGTGATTAACACGCGCGGCCTGCAATTTCATGAGAAA
>JAYRCB010000596.1:371914-383193 GCA_036026315.1 Trachelus stipa | reverse complement strand
GACAGTCGTATCGAGTGCACTGCGCGCGCCCGATAGAGTCAGTGATTAACACGCGCGGCCTGCAATTTCATGAGAAATGAATCTGGGGGCGAGTCGACCGGCGCCAGAGAGAACCTCGAGTTATTGTTCCGATTTGGTAGGCAGGCACATGGCCTCCGTCACTGAAACGTCCTGTACGTAAAGTGGATGCTCGTAGCCGAGATAGGAATTTCTCAGAATATCATTTCCCTTTTGCCTGTCCTTCGTTGGTCATCGGCTTATCGCATTCAGACTATCGCAGCATCCGCACTAACTGCGCCAAAACATCCGGCACTCAGACCGACAATTCTTGATCTGCGCTTTGCTTTTCCTCAACCTAAATTATCCCAGGCTGTCACGATGTGTTCGCCAAAGGAATGTAGATGCGTAGGGCATATATTGTGACGTATCTTTTCTTAACTCGACCCCGATAGCGGAAAATCCGAGAACGAACTGTCTTCGAGAACCAACCTACGTTAGCTTCGGCCGTCCACCCTTCGCTCCCGCAAGCCAGGCGGGCGCCAGCCAATTCCTTTTTCACCGGGAACTGACGAGCCGGTATGAACTGTTGGAGTTGGGCCTGTTCCAGCCCAACTCCACAAAAACGAAAGCTCTGACGGAACCTCTCAGAAAAGATGATAACTTAACGGATCCTGTCGATTTTTGGAAACGCGTGAAATCGAGAGACGCAACCGCATAATATCAGCACACGCATCTAGATGCACGAACGGGAGTGGACGGTTACGGAAATGCGCGGCCGCTCAGGCTGCTAGGTTGCGGTATACCTGAACCTATCGGGTCGGAGTAAGAGTCAGGCAAATAGTGCGAGATACAGAGAGCAACGGATCGAGAGCGTAACAGAACGAATCGGACGTCTCCAATCTAAATCCATTCACCAATTATTAAATTGGGAGAGCTCACCGGACTTGGTGCAGCTGATCCGCGAAGGTCGAGAACAGCATCCAGAGGACACTCGGGTGGGCACTACACCTCCGGAACACTCACTCGTATCGCGAGAGCAACGCGAAAACTACACGAACGAGACTTTATATATCATATATATAGAAACACGGCTAGAAAAACTATCAACAGATAGCACGGGAGCGCGAGGCAGCTCGTGACACCTCGGTCTGTGTCCCGAGACAAACTGCTTTGACAGTAGCCAAATGTCAAATTCGAGAACCAATAATTCTGATTGGTCGAGATCCTTATAGCCACTAACTCTTTCCTTTCCCTCGATTCGTCCCTTTAAACCAAATCGAGAGCGTTCCTTAGCGAATCGGTACGCAACTTTTGGAGATTCTCCACGGCCGCTTCCCCAGGTCATCGGGCGACAGTTGGGCACCGCATCCTTAACTCGGGTCAATCGGTTCCTCCCCTACCGTTAACCCTATCAAAACTATTCTCCGGCCGCGCTGCAGCCCTTTGCCCATCTCCAGCAGGGCGCCGGTATCTCACGTGAACGTTATCTGTATCGTTAGCGGGAGTCGCCTTGTAACCGTGAATCCAAAAAACACATCACAATATATATATTATTTAAAATGAAGTCTGCCACCCAGTTGGCGATAAAATTGATCAGAAAAAGAATGTTGATGGATGTATATACCTGCAGCTATGGTAAGGAAGTAAGGTGTGAGGACATTTTTATATTTTCAAACTTCCAGTGGATTCGAGGATCCCGGCTGACCTATGAAGGAGAAGTGGATATCAGTTGGATCCTTCGCGTCGACCGGACTCTGTCAATTGTGCAAAATCATGGTAATAGAAGTCGAACGTTGGAGAATAATATCGAAGCACCAGGCAGCCAGTAATGCATTTTGGCCATAGCGAATGGGAGGAACTAAAGAAATTTCAGCAGGCATCCTTTTCGCTGCTGCTGCTGCAAAGTCGCAAAGATTCCGCGATACTTTCCTCCGTTTGCTTCTTCTTCTCGCAATCTCATTCTCTGTTATTTCAAAGCTATTTGGAAACGTTTAGAGAGCTATCAATTTGAAAATAGAAGAGCTAGGATATAGAACTTCCAGGCGGCAGCGCAGCCTGCCAAGATATGCAAGAGGGGAAAGGAGAGAAAAGTGACGAAGAGAAAGAGTGAAAGGAAAGGCCAAAGGAGGGATGAGAGGAAGGGTCAGTGGTCGCAGCTGCATCGGGCAGGGAGTTCTCGAATAACGAGAGCAACGTTCTTTATGTGCAGTCGGATAGTCCGGGAAAAATAATAGAGGGTTACGTATGAAAATACTCTGCAACGTTAAGAAGTTAAAAATTTGGAGGAGGAAGAGGCGAAAGAGCGAAAGAGCATTGGAATGCGTGATAGGTGGGTTAGGAGGGGAGCTGGAGGGAAGGGCGGCCCATGCCTCTGATCCTCATTGCTTTGAAGATTCCGGACAAGGCCAGGACCCAGATGCGAAGCACGTGTACCAGGGAAGGTACCTGGTGCGGCTGGTGAACCTAGTCCGGCCGACGGAAGACACAGGCAGGATGAATAATGCCCGAGTCCTGGGAGGGCAGCTACCGAGCTCCGAGTCACCCCTGAATCACCCTGAGCACCCGCCGACCCCATCCACGGAACCTATCCTGTCCTATCTTCCCAATATGGCTACTGGATAAAAGTATTTTTTTTCAGAAGCTTCTCCGGTAGTTCAATCAATCACGAGCACGCATTGTACCTTTATTCTCCGGCGAACGAGACTCCTTCTGGTACATCGAAGGACCTACAGCTTTGTCAGTTGCTTCCAGGCTTCTCTCTCTCTCTCTCTCTCTCACTCACTCTCGTAGACTCGTCCCTGCCCATGACGATGCGCGACTTAATGGCTCGGAAAGCAACTCGCCACTGGGAAGGGCATAACGAGAAGGAGGGCAGGTATTTTGGATTTTTGGATTTTTTCAAGAAAGTATCAAGGGCAAATAAATTGAGCGTAGGGATCAGGGATGAGAGGGGGAGCAGGAAGGGGTGGAGCGGCGGGGGCTCAACTTTACTCCGGTTCCTGCTGTTCTTGGGAGACTAAATTATACACGATATGAATACGCAACCACTCGTTGGCCGCAAGTGTCAACGCGAATGGACGTCTCAGTGAAACGGAAAGAGGAGAATGAAGGACAAAGCAACTGGCGCGACAATGAGTAGCCACTTGGCGAGTGACAGTCCGACATGCGGTTGGCGTCTTGCTTGTCGCCATATTTTCCATAAAAAGAAAGTTGAAAATTTATCGAATAACTAAAGGTCCCGTGGCGTCGTCTGTTTACTGCGTCTCGCGGTCTTGAAATTTAAATTCTCAAAATCGAATTCTTTCGAGTTTTTCAGATCTCGAATTCTAGCATGGAAATGATCCAGGCAAATTTTAATACCGCGGTGCATCCAGGCGTGCCGAGGTGCGTCTTCCAAACGTCTTCTGGGACGTCCAGACGACCATCCGGGGAAGTCTGCTGTCACGTGGGCTCACGTGCTTTTAGAAAGGGGAATCAGAGAGAAAGGAGTGTCTCAGATTGGAGGGAGGAGGATCCGCCAACTCAAGTGGCTTTTCATTTCCGTGAGGGATCACTACAACAATAATAGCATTGTTTCGACAATTAAATCCACGTGTCATTGAGCAACAGAGTGTCATCGAAGCAGAAGTGCTGCCGACGGATGCTGGATACTGAAAGCCGAAGGCCGGACTGAAAGAACGCTTTAAGGGCAGAAGCGCCGTTAGGACACGAGGGTAGGTAGGGGGGAGAGAGAGAGAGAGTAAAGGGATAAAAGTATGAAGGAGCGAAAAGGGCCTGACAGTAGAACGAGGGAAGCTCACGGGTTATGGCTATGGGAAATGCAGAACGCGGCTCGAAGAGGAGCGAACGGGAGCTGCTTCGATCCGATGTGATTGGCTGGCATTGTCACCCCTCGATCTCTCCTTTGAAACAAAGAGCCGCCAGTGCTGCGTTGTCATGGCGGAGCCATTGTCTCTCGCTTTGTTTGTGTTCTACACGGCCTCCTAGGCTACAGCCTCCTCCCTCTCCACCCCCTTTCGTCCTTGCATTCTCCGAGACGCGCGAAACCCCGCACTCTCGGCCCTTTTATCCCTTTTATCCTCTGGCTCCTCTTCGCTCTCTCGCTCGCGCAATCTTTTCTCTCAAAATCTCTTTTGACGACCCAGAAAGCATAATTAATGACATGCATGCAAAAAGAAAACTAGAGCCAGATGGGAATGCGAATACAAAGATTCAAAAGAGCGAACGTGCCAGCTGAGTCTTCTCCTACTCTAATGGGCCGTCCTCCCTCTCTCCCTCCCGCCCCCACAGCAGATCACGTGCCTTCCGTGTGCGGGTCAAGTGCTGCACCAGAAACACGTGAAACAGAGCATTTCAAAGAGTTATTCGCAAACTTCGACACGCGAATTAGCTGAAAAGAGTCAAAAGATTCGCGACTACACTTCTCGACGACGCTGCCCAGAAGTTCTTGGTAAGGAGCTACCAAATGAATTAATGCTCTCGAGTTTCGCAGGGGTTCGTTTCCAAATGTCGAAAAGAGCAGCCACCCCCCTCCCCGCCCCCCAACAGTCGCCACTCCGCGGCCGCGAAACCAGCCTGGAACAACATCGGAGTAGCGCAGCCCATCTTCCGTGTGGTCGCTGCTTCCGGAAACAGCGGAATATCGCTCAAAAGAAAAGGAGAGCCGAACGGACCTTCTTCAAGGGGAGAGTATTGAACGTATAAACGGGATAAACTTGAATTTCCGCGGCTCGACAGTCTCCAGCATCGCCTCCTCTGTGGGATTCTACCTCGTCGCGACGGAAGCGACGACCGCGTCGACGTCTGTCTGGCGTCGAGACGCAACGGAAGCGGAGGAGGAAGCAACGGAGAATTCCTCGATCGGCCGACGTGATTCGCCGCTCCGGAACTCGCATCACGTAATGAAGTGAGAGTTTTGGTAAAAGAGGGAAAAGGAGAGATTTTCAGGGAAAGGCGGCTGGGAGGCTGCAACGAAGGGAAGCAAACAGCGTCGACTGACGCCTCATTCGATTATCAAGGAAATTGGCCCGAACGTTACGCAGAGCTGGGGAGGCTGGGGGAGCTGGAGATGGTACAGGATGAAAATCTAAAGGGATCAGAAAGGTGGCTCCGGAGAACTTGAGGATGATCCTTCAACACGTAGTTCGTTTTTGCAGCATCCTTGTGCCACTCGAGAGCTCCTTGCGAATCTGTGAGGATGAGAATAACAGGCAAAAGCAATAGCGAATGGATCTCGACGCTCCGGCAAAAAAAAACAACGTAACTGTTTACGAGGGATTCTCTAATGTTAATTCGCTTCCTTATTACCCTCAGATTTTCCCAGGTTCTACAGGAAGTTGTCGAAGCCAACGCCAGCGCCAACGGCAATGCCATTTCCAATATCGCCGTCTGAAATTTCCCGCCTATTTTTCCCCCCTTTAGCCTCAACGGGAGCCATTCGCCACCCCCCGCCTTATTAGCGAGTTCGCGTTCTTTGGATCCTACGAAATTTGAAAAAGGCCTCCGATGCTCTGCGGGATTTTAAACGGTTCGACGTAGTTGAGCGAATAAATGAAATCGGCACTGACGGCCGCCGCTGCTATCTGTAGCATCTGCAGGATCTACAGTATCTGTACGGTATATCTATACCTGTGACTATTTTAAAGATCTCATTGGACGCAGAAAACATTAAGCTATGGGCCAAGTGGATATTCCACAGTGATCGACTTGTGAATATGGGACACTTTCGACTCTCGAATTTAACATCCCGTTCAGCGACCCACGACCCACGACCTTCGACCCTTCTGCCCATCCTAATCTCAGCTCCGAGGGAGACCATATTTTCAAGTAATCTAATTACGCGAGCTCATTTCCCACCGCAATATTTGCCATTCCCCTGTTCGTTCTTTCGAGAACTCCTTTGAAAGCCCCGACGCCATTAGCGAGTTGCTAGGGAGCGTCGCGACGCGTCCGTTTCGCTTTAGGCGTCTGTTAAGTCAAGGAAAAATATTCAAAGGAAGATATTTGACTTGCTCCTTGCTGAATCAAGTGGCTTTATACTATCGCAGCTTGTCTTCTTTTGTTAATCTATCAGAGAAGCTGGAAACCTCCTGCGAACAGTGTCCAGGGTTCTTCTTCCTCTGCAGGGTGCTTCTCCTCGAGTACGAGTGGCAACACTTTGTCCAGAAAGCCATTCGACTTTTGGAAGTAGCAACTGTTACAGTCGAAAAGTGAGAGCAAAGAAGCTCGTAAAGTGGATGCTGGAAATTAACCGAGCTTTCTCTGCGGAATTCTTTTTTTCTCGTGAACCTGGACCGAGAAAAGAAAGACTAGAGCGCCAACGCCTCCGCTGCTGCTCCTCCTGCGGCACTGCGGATCCTACGTACTGGGCAGTCGAGTCTAGCCCGTAGCTGCCGGAAGGACGGAGCAGGAAGCTACTAGCTGGAATGGCTCGCTGCTCTCCTTGAAATTTATAAAATATTCCCAGGGTGGCTTCGCTTCTCGACTAAGGAGTGGCGACGCAATGTCTTTCTTGACTTTTACGAGAGTCGAGGATAAAGTCACGCGAGAACTTTCTCCCATTCGACATTATACTTTGGAAGATGTTTCTACAGCTTGAATTTCTTACATATTTAGAAATGAAATCGAACATGGACCAATAAATACCTTACGAAAAATTGTGCGTGATAAGTTGATAACCGAGAAGAGTCGGAGGTCGCATGAAAATAAAAGGGGTAAGCGGGCTCGGTGGACACGGACTTCGGCCTTTTCGGCGGCAGGTTTTCCCAATGAAAATCTTAACGAATTTTCCCTCGCTCAGTCTTCTCCCGCTCGTTACCTTTTCATTTTTTTGACTTTCGTCAAAATTGCTGATTGCCGAATTTCATGAGAGCTCTTTGCAATAGCACAGGGACTCGCGCATCTGGGCACGTGTAACCCTCGAGGGACTGAATAATTCCACTGAAATTTCGAGCCTAGGTGATTAAAAGTCTCTGGTTAAGGCAGGCGGAATAATGCGAGAGAAAGAGAAAAATCCGCCTGGCAGCGACGCTAACTGCTCGTTCCGACTAACGAAGGCAAGTCGCTTTTCCCTAGCCCGATAGAAATCTCTTGTTCGACGAACGAGAGCAAATGGTGTCGATGCGCGCCCACGTAGGTCGCCTCGAACAATTAATGAGGAAAACCGAGAGGATAGAACGAGCAGCTTCTCCAGTACGAAGAAAAACTCATTCGAGAGTGAAATCATCCTGTCGATCGATCTTCGAGACTCAATCACCGGAGCGATACACGAGAACACACGTTGTGCCACTCCAGTGAATAATACACAAGGATCAACCTCTACCCCTATGCGACTATCCTCGGCGCCAGAGCTTCGATGCCATAAAGATTTTTCTTTTCCTTTATCCTTTTTCCCAAGGACATCCACATAGCAAAGCCTTCAGCGAGGAAATCCTGCGTTTCGCGTTACCTAAGCCCGAATAAAAAATTTAATATAGGATGAGAGCCCGGGCGTGAGCGAGTGGTCCGACACGCAAAGCTGATCCATGGTATGCGAAGTTGCATTGACAGTAACGGAAGGTGTGTGCGAGGAGGGGGGGGGGGGGAGAAAAACTGATAGCCACACATGCTGGCAGTTGATCCAGAATAATCCCGGCATTCGCGGTTTATGAAATCAGTGGAGGCCCAAAGTACGACGAGAACGGCAGATAGGATAGGACGTGGTGAGATATGGTGGAAAAGGGTGGAATAGGATGGAATAGGGGTTGATCATCAATCACATGACAGACAGAGTATACGCATATGCATTGGTGAAGGGAGATTTCGTAGACATCGGCAAAAAACACGTTTCATTATTTTTCGAATTGAAAAAGGGAAAAAGGACAGGGCCTAACGGAATGACCGGAACCAGGCTAAAACCATGAACACGTGCACGGCTGGAGCGGAAGACGATAAGCCCAGTACGCAACGAGCAGAGCGACTTGCCAACGAAATTCGGTAATACCCGTCCGCCTACTTTATTCCTCGTCACATTCATTTTTCGGTCTTTACGTGATTCTCGTAAATCCCTCGAAATTCTTTTCATTTACAATAGGGGAGACGAAGATCGAAGACTAGATATAACGATGTTAAACGAGTCAAGGTTGAAAAGATTAAAGGTGATTCCGCGTGACGTCGAAGCGTCGGCTGCACGCGACACACAGGACGGAGATCAAAGGATTGATGGAGCAGGGACTGCCACGTCATCGCGATGTATTAACGGAAGACAAGTTGTCAGTAGGAAATTCTAATGGAGCAGAGAGTGCGCCACGTGCCTTGAAATTAATTCAAAAATAACAGGAAACTCTCGTACCGACGTGGGCGCCGTGTTCGCTCCGGTAGAACGTGGTGCCACGGTCGTCTCGGACAACTCGGTTGAAGAAATTTCACATATGCGTCGGTAACGAACGAACGAATTGCCTCACCTCGTGTTTAATCAGCTGTTTTTATTGTGCGTTCTCGTTTGCCGTGCTGGGACGCCAATACGCCGCACAGGCCTTCGCGCTACTCCTCGGTGAAGCAACCTTCCGCATCGACGACAGAATAAGCTGACTGACGGGAATGACTCTGCGACTGAGCGAGCGTGTCGGTAAAACAGTTTCCCGCTGCTGACAGCTCAATTGTCTCTCAAAGGACTATTACTTCTTTCGTTATAAATGCAAACGTTGCCAGAATCAAATACCAATTAACCCAATTGCGCTTAATCGTCTTTTCCAATGTTTAATTACATTTTTCCACCTGAACGTTTATATCTCAGTCGCTGGAAGACGAACTTTTTTAATCGCAATTTTTTCTTCTTTTCTCGTTAAACGCTCCAAGAAAATAATTAGGCAAAGAAGGAGAGGGCTGAAGATGGCTGAATCGAATTAAGGAAAAATTCAAAGAATGCCAGGAAGAACGAATTGAATTCTACTTCTCATAATCATAACCCCCTTTTAACAAGGAGAAAAAGAAAGTGTTGAACATAGATATTATTCATTTCGAATGTGTCCTGCAGCGACGTGATAGAAATGTCCCATAGTTTAGTAGGCTACAACAAGACGTCAAGAAGTCACGAGACACGTAAATCTTCTCATGTGTTGCCCCCTCCCTTTGCCGCGCCTACTCTTCTCACCCCAAACCTTATTTGGGATTTTCCTTTTAACCGAAGCTTTTACAGGCAGCTCTTCGTCGCCGTTCGTCGCCGTTCGTCGCCCTCGATATGTCTTAGACGGTCTGAGCATTCTCTTCCCCTCTATCCCCCTTCCCCAGTGCGTCCCTCTCGCGACGCTTTCTGCATACAAACAAACCTTGTCTTTGACTGAATATTCCAGGGCCGTAGCGACTAAGAACTCAGGCCAAATATTCTCGTGCCCGAGGCACTCCCACACCCGGGACAATAGCGCCATAGGAAGACCCCTTTTCAACATCCGTCGAGAAGAAAATACTCTGGGCAACGGGACACGACGCTACTGAACTCTAATCTCGACTTCCTTTGACACAGATATATTAAGGTGCAGGAGTTACGCAGGGATGGAGCATTAACTACGAGTCAGGCCACGAACCCATAACTTTACTAATGCCATCGCGTTATCGAGCGTGAAATCAAGAGTAATATGATAAAACTTCCTAATATTCAAAAGTTCTCATATTCTATCTTGGACTCTGGCTGCGTGGCTCAGGGCCCTTCGACCCTTCGAGTCTTATGGCCATATAAGGTCCCAGAATCGAGCCAGAAGCGCCTGCCAGTAGGCAACCCGGCCGTCACTCGAATGCGCCGACTCTCCGCTCTCGTTTCGCCTCGCACTGTCGTTATTGCAATATCGCGTGATTGCTGCCAGTCAGTCGCCATTGGCAAGAATTACGCCGACCAGCCTGCCAACATTTCTTTCTTGGCCCATTGCCAGCAATGTCAATGGCATTTCCGAGCCCACCCGGTCGATTCGCGTGTCGATGGAAACGCGCACAATGGACGCCCGTTTGCACTGTCCATCGTGCACATGTAAACGAGTAGCAAAATGCATTAGACGTCGAATGCCGAAAGGAATGCGCCTCGCGCAACGAAACTTACCTCCAGGTGAGATTCCGATGAGGCCACTTTTGCCCGTGGACGGTGAAGCGTCGATGTCGCGTCCTCGAGAACCTCGGATCGAGTTTATCCGGAAGTCCGCAACGTTTTGCCTTCATGAGCTTCCTCGTAGCTTCGTCGATCTCTCCCGTTACTGGGATGCCACTGTAGCTCTGCCACAGACAAATGTCTCGCATTAGTTTTCCACCGCTAATCAAACTTTTTTTTAGTTTTTCTTAAAGAAATTCGAATTCCTTCTTTCTGTCCTTAACTCGTTTCTTTTTTTCAGTTACCTAACTAGGTCTGCATTAAGACGTGCATGGTCGTTGAGAATGAAAGAGATAATTTAAAAAAAAAAGTGGAAAGTCTCGAGGGCGCGAGGTACGAGAAAATAAATGGAAATGACGTTTTCGTAGCAAATGAATTAAGTGGAGTCATGGTTCACTTTGAATTGTGAGAAGGAGAGGTCGAGGGTCCAACCGACGCTCCTCCGGGAATCTTTTCATCGCGCCGAGACTGGAGAAACCATCAGCCGGCGCGAATTCCCGCAGAGTGCCCTCAGGCTATTCTCGATTCATACGAATGGAGTCCAATTCTTCCTGAGAATAGCAAATCGGACATCCTCATTTTCATCAGACTTCCCGCGGTCCCCGCTAGTCCCGTAATCCCAGGCTACTTCGTAGCTATATACTCTCTCATCTATTCTCTCTCGCCCCTTATTCTTCTTCTTGTTCAGCCCCAGTCTTTCCTTCTTCGCTTCGAAAAGATAAATTCGGGGGTCGACGTGAATTATCATAGAAATTCACATAATAACATGGCTACCTATTGAAAAGGCTGCATTAATGTCCTTCTGCGACAAGAATTGGAAGCATTCGCCTCCTAATTCTTATTGCAGCATCCGCGAGGAGGAGGAGGAGGAGGAGGAGGAGGAGGAGGAATGGTTACGTGGAGCCACGACTTCGGGGGGCCGAAATCGATTTTCATGTAAATTCAATCGGCTCGAATGCATCGTGCAAGATCGATTTTCAATTGCAAATTTCTCGGCTTCTTTTCAAAGCGAACACCGAAGTCGACTGAATAAATAACTGGCCAAAGATGGAGCTGGCTCCGTCTTGAAAACCGGATGATTGTCCTAACCTCATCCGCCTCATCTCTGTACGTCAGTACCGCTTTCTCCCCCACTACCACTGCTACCACTGCTACCACTGCTACCACT
>JAYRCB010000596.1:335104-358776 GCA_036026315.1 Trachelus stipa | reverse complement strand
TCGGCGTCGGCGTCGGCGCCGGCGTCGGAATGGCTGGTGACAGTTCCTGGACTTTGGGTATGTTTATTTGGGTATGGAGTAAATATGCACGCAGCCTCCTCGCCGGGACGTGTTTTGCCGCATTCTTGGCGGATGCTGCGCACGTGGACAGCTGGACCGCAGTGGAAGAATGGATTTTCAAATTGCCAGGAACAACGACGAAAATACAAGAAAGGAGCGTCGAGAGTCTCAAGTTGGAAAATAAATTTTTCATTTTCCGGGAGCGAAACGCCGAGCGGGAGTCACGATGTTCGTCGTCGTTGTTCCGTCCACGACGCCGAGCGTCGCCAACCCCGCGGTGTTCTAAATATAAACTGGCCTATATATAACCGAACCTTATTCCGACGTGCAGCGGGTCATCAAACGAAATCTTAAGCAGCAACCTGACTAAAGTCGCGCAGCAACGCGATCCTACGCCAAGGACTCTTGCTGGCTTCCGTCGCTGCTCCTTTACCGGCCATTCGATTCCCAGACTACTCGTAGCTCCGTCGAATGCCCGACAATTGACAATTGCTGCCTCAAGAATTATTCATGCGGATAGACATGTTACCAGTTAGCGTTATTAGTTGAGAAACGAATGGACAGGCTCGAGAGGCTGGGGGCAACTGATGGAGCACGCGGACTTGGTTAAGTCCGGTTAACGTGGATGTCAGTGACGAATCGCCGTGAGTTTGTCATCCTCTCTTCCAGAGAGAGAGAGAGAGAGAGAGCGGACAAGAACGGGAGAGCGCTAGGGAGACAAGAAATGAGAAAAGTTGCCAAGTAGTAATGCTGGTTGTGGTGGTGGTGGTGGTGGTGGTGGTGGTGGTCGCTGTCTCAGCCGTTTGCATTGTGGAGTCAAGTGTCGTGAGTCGTCGCTTTGACCTGCAAGGCCCCCGGACAGTTTGGAATAATCTCTTCGATCGCCGAAACTTCAATTTTGAGTTTCGTGACGTCGTCCTTCTCCTTAAGGATCAGAGAGTGCCGAGAGAACTTGACGCAGGTAGTACTGATGAAGAGAGAGAGAGAGAGAGAGAGAGAGAGAGAGAGAGAGAACGCAAGGTCCTTAGAGTCGCCTATGGCTCCATCTCGATTCAAAGAGAGTCCAGCCTCTCGTCGCGCTCTGCACAAGCGCCTTTATTGTTCGTCGCGCATGATTTTTATTTACATCTCTAAAAATATCGCGCTTATTCCGCAGGCATCAAGAGATGCTTTGTCACCGAGATCCTACCGAGGCGTCGGGAGGGGAACTTTGGAACGCGTGAGAAAGGTCCAGAGTTATTTTTCACTCTTATCGCTCACAGATTCCGAATGAATTGCCACCACTGAAAGATATTGGTATTTCCAAGATCTTTTACGTAGGAAAAATGAATAATGCTCGCAGGAATGAATTCGTTGACACTCCACGTGTTAACTGGAAACACAGATACGCAGGCTGGCAGGACTGATTCATCGTAAATAAAGATCATCCGGTTGATTGCTATTAAACCGCAAATGACTTTGCGATAAAGTAGCAAGATTCGAGAAAGATAGAGGAAATAAAGAATATTCTAGGAAATTGACTCGTCATTCGCCTCGCTTTATGCCTTTCTTGAATGTCCATCCTCGCTCTGGAAAAACATTTCCAATTTACTTTGGGGCTTATCTCTTATCTCGGAATGTCCCATTGTCAAAGTCTGGCTACGTTAATCCTCCGCGAGTGACGCGTCAGAAAAATGAAGAGAATCTTGAGGAAAAAGGAGAATCCATTCTGGGCGAAGGGACAGGGAATTACATGAGACTGGCATTCGAGTGAGAGATGAAGGTGGGGAGAGGAGGGAGGGAAGAACAAGAGAATGCATATCACGAATCGTTCCTCGAAGACGCGTTTCTCCTACGTCCTGCGTCCAGCCTCGTAAATCCACTCTCGCCTGACCCGCATTCCGCGAATGGAGTTGCCTTCAGCCACTCGAGCGCCATTATTGCCCAAGCGTTATTACTATCAGCTGAGAAATCATCGCAGCCTCAGAAAATATGGAAGTCATTCCGATTACAGCGATTACAACGATTACAGCGAATTCCATTGGCGTTCCATCGTCGAGTCTTGTTCTCGTCAGCTAATCGAGTTTTACTTTTTTATCCGTGAGAAAATCCAAGATTCGCTCTCGGCTTCCAGAATCGAAGATTCAGCACGAGGCCTCGCGAAGCAGCGCGTGGTGTCAGGTGCGCCTTCGAATTTTCATGAAGATCAGCCGAATATGGATGGGGAGGGAGAATTGCCGAGAGTGGATGAGAACAAGGCAAAGAAACGAGCGTCGCTGGTGTTGCTGGTGTTGCTGGTGTCGCTGCTACAATGTCAAATTGTCAGCAGCTGCTACCCGGCTGAAAGGATCGACTGACGTCATTTCCGCAAGACATCAAGAGAAATGTCTCTGGTTTTAATTCGCCTTGTGGTTCGTCCGCCTGCGTCTCTCCTCTCGAAGGAGAATTTTTGCGAGCGCGCCAGACAGGCTGGCGAATTCCGAAAAGTGGTACGGGCCAAATTTATGGGTCACAGAGCTAAGGGCTCCATTCTCCGTCGGGAAAGGGAAATCCATTTCCCGAGAATATCCGAAATATTGGGAGACTCAGTGGCCAAATTACGGAACTTTCGCGTGATCGATACCAAATGTTTACCCTCCGACTCATCGGGACCCCCCGATTTTTTTCAGATAGAATAAAATCCCCAATAATCGAGACCCTCGCGGTCACTCGACCGTGGTGCACATTCTACAATGTGCAATTGCACCACGAGGTAAGGTTGGGCTGGACTTGAAGTCCTTATTCCAGAAGACGATAACGCGTTATCCGATCATCCGGGATCTCAGGCATCTTCGCACCCACCGGGAAATTAATGGGCGCCCCCTCACCGAGGGTAGTTTTCAGTAATTCAACGATCGTTTGCATCTCGGCAATGGCGGGATTTTCGGTCAGTAAGAAATTACGATAACGTCTGGCGTGTGATACGAGCGAACGCGGAATGAGGTAGCGACGAAAAAGGAGAGAGAGAGAGAGAGAGAGAAAGACGAAGAATGGACGGTAATGGGAAAGAGGAGGAAGGATCATGAGAATTGCGAAGCACAAGATTTCTCTCGGATCCTTTTCACGAAAATCTCACGAGCACTCTCGCAGCGAGCTAGAAAGAACGAGAACCAAAGAATACGTAAAACGGGAAAACTGGAAAATAATTCCAATATAGATTTGGCTCGAAGTAACCTGAAATGGTGCGCACGTGCATCCTACATTGTCGGTATAGGAAGTGCGGCAATGCCCGTCCACCTTCATCCGTTTCTCCTCTCGGTAGAGGAAACATTCGTATTCGCGCTCGGACCAATTCCTACACGTTCGAACTTCGAGTGAAACGTCACTTCGATGTTCCATTATCTCATGTCCGAAGCCTCCATTCTCGATACACGTTCCTGTCGAAGCTGCTGGCGCGTAAACTCATTCTCAGCCGAGCGCCAACCGATATCTTCCAGGTAATGGGACAATAGCTCCAATAGCCAATTGCGGAGAGCAGTCTCCGCAATCTGCTGCCTGCTCCAGCAAGTGTAAATCTGCGCTTCTTGCGAATCGCCTAAATGGCGCGAATGGCGCGAATCATTTCGATCGGCAAACTGCTCGGAGTCATAGGACCGTAAGTGCACCTATCCAGTGAATCCGTTGGCATCGGCACGTACGTGTACAGGAGAGAGTGTGCGTGACGTCATCGGCAGCCATGCCCAAAAACTCAATAGCCGAGAGAGGGGGGGGGGGGGCGGGCCAGGGGATTAACGTTCGTTAATCTTCCGAGGGAAAAAGAGGTTAGGGGAGCATTTGAAATTCAAAGGATGCCGTGCTTGGGAAATACGCGAGCCGAAAGGACCACCGGCCCAACGAGTTAACGATGGACTCTGGGACGAATAAGGAGACGATCCGATGACGTCACCTGAACTTCCGCACGCACGTACCACTTGAGATAATGCACACGAGGAAAGAGCAGCCTCTTATCGTCGCTTGGAAAAGACGCGGTGACGTTTCGTATCGCGGAAAGGAGGGAGCAGCAAGAGATACAAGAGAGAACTCTCGATCGCGATATCGAGACATCGTCACGTACGTAAAACGAGCAGCGGCGTCGATGGCGTCGGTGGCGTCGGTGGCGTCGGTGGCGTCGGTGGCGTCGGCCCCGAGTTGTCGGGACACGTGCGTCCTTTTCCCAGGACTTGCCTGACGTCACTGTCGTGTGGACTCTATATGGAGAAATAACGCGGCGCCAGATAATATTGACGTCGCATCTCATCGTCTGCGACTTGTAGATCGGACGGTCAGTCTGACTGCCCAATCAATTGATTCTACCGCGAAAGCTAATAAGGACAAGAGACAGAAGGAGAAAGCACGAGCGCTTGAAGAATCAATCGACCCAAACTGTGACTCGGTGATCCAACTAAAGAGACGCCATCGGAATTCCCAGGACGAAAATTCAAGTAAACGAAGACACAGTGAAAAATTAGAACTTTCAGTGGAAGAGGCTGCCAGTCGGAGGTCGGTCGATGCCGCCTAAATTACAATCGCCTGCTCGGCCGCACGTTATTCGGCTTCGGTGCACGAGTTACGAAGGAACCTACGGGAAGGTTCAAAAGGTTCAAAAGGTCGGAGGGTTTCAGGGATCAAAGGTGAGGAAGGATGACCGTCGGAAGTGACGTAAAAGGAATTCCGAAAGGGCGAAGCGGGAGGTAAACTGAGAGATATTTAACATTTTTCGAATTCGCACGAGCTGCAGGAACCCGTCGAGTCGATGCGGCCGATGCGCTCGGTGCATTCAATTCACACACACGCGTATCTATCGGGCGCGACCGACAGTCCGACAGCCAACGTAACGGCCGGGTCGCTACTCGACGTTCCTCGACGTTCCTCGACGTTCCTCGACGTTCGTCTGCCACATGTGTTACTAATTACACACGAGCGTTCTTTAGTTTCTTCGTGCGTGTGGATCTCGAGACTGTGTCGCTCCACACTCGGCCAAACCCACACAGGGAGACACGCGCGCTGGCGACGCATCGCGATGACTCGCTCGATTAGTTTAGCCTGCGCGGGGGATAAATAGGTAGATAAACTTGGAGGGAGGAAGAGCTCGAAGTAAAAAAGAAAGTCGAGCGGGAATGTGGGATGGGAGGGCCGAGAGGGCCGAGAGGGGAGAAGAGAGTTCGCTGATTGTAAGGCATTTTGCATCCCCAAAGAGGCGACACGCGTGCTCGCTTGATTGCCGTCTAGACGCTCTCATGCACACGAGCCAATATCCTCATGAAAGCCAACTTATTTTTACTTTTTCGAGGAACACTCGAGCGCCCCCGGCTCGGTCGCGGGCAGCGCTGCGCCCGTCATGATTGGCTATCATAGCCGAGGGTTGCGCGTTAACGATATCGTGTCCTCGTGACTACGTCAAGCCAAAGTGCGTGTGTGCGTGCGTGTGCGGGCGCCGGCGCTTCCTGCAATTAACGACCCCGATTGCATATAAATGCCCTGCTTAATGGTTTCGAAGTAAAGCTAAACGTCGCGGCCGATCGGGAATTGTGACAAAACGCCGATAACGGGACAACCGCCGCTTCGGAATCAAAGAATCGACCTACAAAATTCAAAGACTCTTGCTTTGACTTTTTCTAGCCGGGGAATCCTCAGGCGCCGCTACGCTCTTGGATGACGTTGGCAGTAGAGGTCTGGTGGGATGACGGGATGACGGGCAGGAATACTGAATAGAGAAGTCTTCCTTCGGTGGGTGGGAGAGGGGCCAGGGCCAAGGGGGGAGAAGCGTAAAGGAAGCGTAAAGCGTGGATCGCCGACGACTCGGCACTATGAAAATTTGTGCTTTACGCTCGCGACTAGTGTTCCAGGAAACGACGATCGGCGGAGCCGGACTGGATGGAGCAGAAGCGAGTGGCGCCAGTTAAAAACGCAACAGTCGATATCTCACGCACGAACCGGCCCTTTGCTTTCTCGTTCTTACGGTCGGCCGCTCCTCCGCACTTGCTGCTGCTGCTGCTGCTGCTGCTTTTCATTCATTCGTAAATTCGCTGACTTTGAGTCACGGCGATCGTGCGCGAGTGTTGAGGTTCGCTACGCAGCCACGACGCACGCAACGTGCCCCAAGCGCACGCGAGTGCTTATCGGCCGTTCTGCGTGCACGTAGGAAGCAAGGACGCCGAATGGACCCGAACAGTCGCAACGCAGATTCTGCTGTCGTGGTAGTGAAAATGGAAAATCAATATTTCATTATTTTATTTGCGAGAAACGTATCAAAGATTTTCATTTGGCCAAGAGAAAGAAATTAAATTGGCACAGCTGCCGAGTGATTGGCGGCTGCGAAATAAAATGTAGATCGAGGATGTCGGCGCTCGTAGGAGTGCAGGCGGCACAGCGGGTAGCCTGCCGAGATAGGCCGGTAATTAATCTTAATTTATAAGCTCATCTGCGAGAGAGCGAAACAGCAAAGGGGAGGCATCTCGGAGGTCGGGGAGCTCGCGTCTTCGTGGAAGAGAGAATTCAATAAGACGGCCATGAAACGTCACTCGAGGTTTCACGCGTCGCGATAAGCCTTGGAAGACGCTCGAGCACAAGATCCGAGGGTCCCGCGGACAGATTCCTGTGTTCGGAGCTTTAGCAGCTTTACGGGCCCTAATACACATGTATACTATATATTAAGCTGTAGGATCCCGCGTACCTTAGCGGATACTCAACCCATCCATCCATCCATCCAGTGGGCCCTGCAAGTCCTGCAAGCCCTGCATGCACATGCATAATGCCTCTCGTAAATTAGTCTCGCTGATGCACCGGCACGCCAAGTCCGTAAAGGGGATAAAGAGGGAAAAATAAAAAGATAACAAACTCGCAGCCTCTCCCGAGACTTCGTAAATCAATAGAGAGAGAACGTTCGCGAGAGAGATGCTGGCGGGACTGGAGAAATCCAAGAATAACAGCGACTTCTTATTCTTAGGACGTGGGTCCTTATCTTCGAATAGGATGAACAAGTAATTCGTTTAAAAAGAGAAAGGATTTCACTCACCGCACTGGAGTCGGCGTAGGTAGCAGGTTGCGGAGCTCCTGACGCCCAGGTGAAGAGCATCAGGACAATGCTGTAGGCAGGGATCATGGCTTCGTTCCTCGTTTAATCCACAAGGCCCCAGGACACCACTTCCTGTTATTCGAGATGC
The DNA here is from genome assembly GCA_036026315.1 of Trachelus stipa. Classification (NCBI taxonomy): domain Eukaryota; kingdom Metazoa; phylum Arthropoda; class Insecta; order Hymenoptera; family Cephidae; genus Trachelus; species Trachelus stipa. The sequence continues at coordinate 351,556 of JAYRCB010000596.1, read as the reverse complement.
ACCGAGAGTCGACGCCCGAGAGGAATTATTAAGAGGCACTCGTATCCTCCTCAAAGCCTTCGCCTTGCTTCGACGAAGCGCGTAAAGAAAGAGCGAATAAAAAAGAAATAAAAAGACCGAGGCTCGTTAACGTTGTTACGTCTCGTCTCGGTCTTAAGGATCCTCCGAGCGACCACCGACTGGCCACCGCATAAGACGTCAGAGTCTCCTGTTGTTCCAGTTCCGCGGACGGTTCGTTTAAGACTGACTAAGTAATGTGACAGCTCCTCCCGTAATGGCCCGCAGAGTCACAGGAACGTCCGGTGAGTGTCGCGAGGAAGCACAATGCGTTATTAACAAACAGATTATTAGTATTACTATGCACAGTAAGATCCGTCACGAGTTCACCGCTCTTAGACACTGACTATCACAAAATAACACTGGTATCACTTGTGATCCAAAGGCAAACTCAACGGAGGATGCGCACCGGAGAAGGGAAAAGGAAAAGGAAAACATTTGAGTAACGAAAGCAGCGGCACTCGGAACTTTTGTAAATTATCGAATGACTCGTGAGCGGCACTGAATTAACCCGGAGGATGTTACCACGCGGTTACGATTCCTTTTCCTCGTCTTCCTCGACGAATCGTCTGCTGGCGCCTTCCTGCTCGAAGATCCTGGAAACGATTTCCAGCACGGAAGGATCCACCACGGACGGACTTTCCCTGGATGGGCTGATCCATCCGTCAACCTAATAATGATATTTCGATTAGTCATTTCCAGATAGAAATTTAAAAAAAAACATTTATCTTCGCTGACCTAAATATTTCACTAAATTACAAGTTTAAGCGCCAATGGACAGGAGAGGCAACCAGGGCAACCTCTAAAGTCTAAACCTTAACGGATAGCGATGACTTTTCCAACCTAATAAAGAGCAGGATACGCGTAGAGATATCCAAGAGTGTCATCTATTTACTGATTAGTCAATAATAGGAAAATCTGATTATTCACTGAATCCACGAAGGATGGGGGGGGGGGGGGGGAGTAGTATTTAAAAAGTTTCCTTAAATCACTAGATCGCTTTTGATTCACAAGTTCTGTGATCCAAGATACATAGATCCAAGATGAAAGATGAAAATACTCGAGCGAGTGAGCATCCTACCAGAGTCTGGAAAGTGGGCAGCCAATCGGTTGGAGCGTTTGACTGGTTCGATTGGTTCGAAAGGAACAGGTTCAAATCGAGGATCAAAGTTCGTAAATGGGTCGAATGCGCGAGCGATTGAGCTTTTGTGCGACTGTGAGTAATGGGTTGCTGCAGTCGAGAGCTGGAAAATCCAAATGTTTGGATTCCGACAGACCGGTAGTCGTTCCTCGTGAACTCGAAACATCAAAGGAATTAGGGAATAAAGTAACAAAGGTTGCTTTCGCTTGGGTCACGAGAGAGCGCGAAAAGAGTTGCTCGAGTGAACCGCCATTAAATCGAAAGAATGGAAGTCTTGGGGAAAAGTAACACACACACGCAAATTATTAAGCCACGTGTCTCCTCGAAAGACAAAAGCATCTTGTACGGGTCTCCCGGTTTACTGCTTTAATTATGACAGCCAACATCCCCTAAAAAATTCCCACGAGGATGACCACCCTCGATCTCCACCTCCCAAAGGATTCTGCTCTTGTTTCTCAAAATATTCTTCTTAACGTGAGTCATTCCTTGGGCTCTCTCTCTCTCTCTCTCTCTCTCTGCGTTATTTCAGGTATAATTTTACAAATGGGTCGCACAGAATATTCTCCCCTCCCTACCTTCGTTCCTTCCTCCAAATATTACATTTTCATTTCTACGGCTGTCTTAAGGTTGTCGTTGCGCAAGACTTACTTCTCAAATGGGAATCCGATGACGTTCCTTCTTCGTGGTGAAGTCGCGTCATTGTGAGTCGACGTCACGAGTCGACGTCGGGACGATCCAGGGTGATGAGACTTTTGCCATTTCGGCGAGATCACGAATCAATCGTGGCTCAAAGAAAGAGAGAGGAAGAGAGAAGGAGATAATGCACTTTTCAGTTTCATAAAATCTACCGATACGATTCTATATGGTTTGTGCCAGTACGTGGACTCAATGGAAAGTATCGATATGACAATAGAATGGTAGAAGAGCAGTAGAGTTAGCGCCGTGCAGCCTAGTACAGTCTGGTACAGAGATCGTAACGTACTGTAGCCCAGCCTGCTGGCAGCACGGAATCTGAATCTTCTTGGTTTGAGCTGTGGGGCTGAATTTTCCTTTGATACGCGACAAAATAATTTTACGATTCGAATTCGCCTGAAACGATATCGTGTTATTGCTTTCTCCCTGACAGAGGAAGATGGAAAGAGAGTAAGTGGAAGAGAGATGGTGAGAGCGCAAGTGCGAATTTACGCACGTGAAACGAAGAGGGAAGGAGGGAGGTGGGGGAGAGTGTTTCCCTCGATGCCAAAAAATTGGCTCCCACGCTGGCGCAGCTGGCGCTATCTCGTTCCCATTCGTTCTCGGATGATCGCGACTCCTCGTAAATTCTTGTAAATTCACGTAAATTCACGTAAATTCACGTAAATTGGTTTCGAGTCGCGATACGATTCAGCGCAGCCAGAGGGAATCTTCTTTTTCAAAGAATTTCTTCGATCAGATAATCTTTGTCAAATTTCTCAGCGCTGCTCCGTGTCTCCTCTTGCCTGATTTGATCCTCCGGGATCGACTCGGGAACAGGATCCCTGAAAGCAGTTAAGCACTCGATTTGCCCAGAGGTCTCTCTCAAGGGGAAGGAGATATCAGCCATTGACACGAATCAGGGAAGATTGCCTCCTCGAGTAAATAATGGGAAGATAAGTCGCAGCGTAGAAAGAAAATTGAGGGAAAAACAGCGAAGCGTCAGGCGACGCCTCGTGTTGTCGACCGCTTGGGTTAACGAGCCAATAGCCGCTATTGATATACAATGTATATCGCATTGTTATCGTGACTCAGGGCCGTGGATACTGAGCACAGTGAATACCGATTGCGAGTACAGGCCGAGGGCCGCCGGGTTAATAGACACACGCGTGTATTTCGATCGACGCGATTCCGATGGGCCCGAGCAAAGGAGGGAGAAGGTACCGTTGCCGATCCGTTATCAGGTGTACCGGCGGGCGTTTCGTCCTCCCAGCATTATTCCTGTTACGTCCTGTTGCTATCTGTGCCAAATGCAAATAATTCGTTCAATATGCTGATACACCTGGAGTGAAAAGTCCTACGTGTCAATAGAGTGTAAACCCGAATGCTCGATGCACATATTCTAGTCGGATTCTTCCTATCCTCGCTTGTTTCGCCGATCGCGAGGTAGCAAAAGTTAAATAAACTTCGAGGAATTTGCTCAGCTGTTTTCCTTCTTCGAATACCGATAGGATTTCCAGCAATTGGAATAGAGACACGAGAAACCGACAATTCCCTCGAGGACATGTCCTCCTGCCTCGATTTTCTCCTTCGCAATCAGCTTCGTTCGTTCGAGTCCAAATTTCCAATTCCCTGAAAACTCAGTAGCCAATAAAAGGTTTACATACGTGAATCAAGAATTGTCAATCCGAGCCGCGACACCTGTCACTTTCTATATCATTTGCCAATCGAAGGGGATTCGTGTCACTGAACCATCACAAGGTATGTATATTCCATTGGATAGGCGAGGCTCTGTTCCTCCCAGTGTTCCTCTTTATTGGAACTAATGACTGGAGACTAACCGGTTCCTTGACGATATAAAGCAGCAGAGGCTGATCGCTGCCGGAACGACCTGTCAACTTGATCAGTGAACGTACGTTGCGCGCGACCTATCCGCAAGAGGGGACTAAGAGTTATGAATATTCGAAGAATAGGGAATGAGACTACGAATGCGGAGCAGAAGGGCAAAGCGAGGATAGTCGTGAGACACAGAAAACGGCGATGATGGAGACACAGGCGCAGCCCATGCGTGCGATGCGCCGCGTACCGCGCGACTGTCGTTCCTTCCGTTGGGATCCCTCTCTCCTGCCCTCTCCTGCCCGCTCCCGCCATCTCGCGGCCGCTCCCGCTCGCCGCGCCACTCCTACAACGCGCCTGTCCTGCCTTCTCGCATTCGCTCTTCAGCCTGGCCGTCCTCTCGCTCTCGCATCTCACTGGGATCGTCTCTCTCGGGCCCACCCACGCACCGAGAAGACTATGGGGAGTCGAGTCGTCCGCGTACACTGTTCCTCTATCCCCTGGAACTTAACAATCTCCTTTTTGTCCCTCTTCCTTTTTTTGCCATTCTTGCATTTTCCTGTAAATTTGTGGCGAGTTTTCTCGGTCGCGTCAGTGGGGAATTCGTTTCGTGAAATTCGGAAGCGACAGGGGCCGGCAACATATCGGCCAGACGGGGTTAGTAACTCCTGGAAAATTCATACGGTTCGTTGACGAGAATGAATTTAATGGCCTCACCCTCCGCTCGGCGGCCACCGCCGGGGCGCTTCCCCTCGTTTCGTTTCACTTTTTCTTTATATTTGACTCTTTTTTTTTCTCCCTGCCGGAATAAAGAGAACCAGGCCATATCGTTCTTGGACAGGCCAGCTTATGCGTCAGCGTCTGAGAGTCTGGCCACCTGGTCCGTAATGACTCCTACGTTCCAAATCCACCCTCCGCACGTTCTCGTAATCGAACCTGCAGCCGGCTTCGATATGTTAGATTAAAGGCACGTGCGTTTGACGCAACACTCTGCACAATGGTGCGGGAGTCGCGAATGAAACTCCGAGGCTGGAGAAACGAAGGCCAAATGCCAAAGGACTGGAAAACGGCGCTCGAGGAAGCTGCAATGATTTCCGACTGCCTTGGCTCTCTCTGGTGTCTTTATGGGCCAACCGAGTTAGTCATTACGATGGTCATTAAACCAGCACTCGCTAGAGCCCATGGGCCAATGACCAGCAGCTTCCCGCAAGATAAAGTCCGTTCGAGGGCAAGATAACCCGCGATGGATTCATCCTGCCTACAAAAGTGTGGGCGCTGGACACAAACCGGAAACACGCTCCAAGATCTAATCGAGCGATTTTCACGGCAAGTTCTGGACTGTCCTTCGGAACCTCCTGATTCCTGCCTCTCGAGCCTCGCCGGAAGTCCTTCCCGGCGCTCGAAGGATATCCGGAAGGAAGAAATGGCAGGAAAAATATCGAAGGAATCTGTCGCCGTTACCGGCAATCGGCGCCTTTGCTTTTCTCGAGCTTCGAGGACCAGCAAAGTTTTAAAAAGGCGGTTCTTTACGATCCTGCGGAATGACTCGTTAAGCCCGACTACTTTAGCAGTGCAGAGTCTTTCCATAAAAGGCAAGCGGCGATACGCGATGCAGCAGGCACGTAGGACATTGGAAACAAAGCGCAGCACGAAAGCATTGATACACGAGTATCAAAATGATTCAGAGGCAGACGCGACACACCGGAAGCCACTGATTGCTAGGAAGGCTGCTGAACTCCATCCAAGTCTGCCAAGGGTCAAGAGCCTTTTTGCCAATCGACCAGCAGCGTAGCTTTCGAGTTCATCCGACCAATGGACTCGGACTTTAGCTTTCCTCGAGTCTCCGAGTCGTCTTACTGTCAGATGAAGCTGCTCGCAAGATCCTTGAGAATTCCGAAGCTCTAGGAATTCCATTCTGTGAATCGTTCGGTCGGTGGCGGTAAAGCACTTTTACGTGTAACCGACTGGTAAAACTTTCGCTTCTCTCCGAGACGGGCGCCACGTGCTGGATGCCATTCGCTACGGGTACGTCGTGCAGGATTTACTCAAGTAGGATTGTCCGATTACGTGCAACATCAGGGAAGAGTGAACACGTAGTCACTGCTGCTTGACGCGAGTAGCCAAAGAGCAAACCTCCCACATCTCGTGTCATGAATCTTCTTCGCCACAGAGAAATGATCTCTGATTGGTCTGTTGGTAACTAAAATCATTCCTGATCGATAAGGTAGAAGCGCAAACTTTGGAACGAGCTCGTCAGCTGGCAGAATTATCGAAGCGCCAAAAGAAGTAGATGCCTCACTAAACCCTATAGCTCCACTCGAGTGAACTTGCGCAACCCTCACGAGGAAATCTGATCACCGATCAGCAATTCTGCACTGTGCAGAAGCTGCGTTTGTTTGAGTGCATCTAGTTTGCATCGTAAATCGGTATAAGATTCCACGAGTGCAACGAACTCTTCTTCCATCGGGTGTTCGCTACCAACAATAAGAGCACCTTCTACCCCAGCGAATATATTACTGCAGGAGCGTGGGCTGCGGTAGGGCAATGAATTAACCCGATCAAGAGAATTTAAAGATATATCGTGGGTTTGGTGTGTCGGTGTGAACGAGAGTCGGGAAGAAGGGCCACAGAGTCCCCGTTAGTTCTAGGTGGATCCGACTGGTCTCCCAAATTGGTCCGGGTCGATCCCCTATTGATCGGCCAAGCCGGTTCGCAAATTAGCAATCCCGTCGGCCATGAATCTTCTGGGGTGTATCCCGAGAAAAGAGATGAGCAGGAGAGACGAAAGATGATGTTCTTATATCTAATTAAGGAAGAAATCGGCTTTGGTAATTGCGATAACTGGCTTATCTCGTAGGTCTCGTGAATGAGCCACAGGCGTCATAAGAGGTCGCGATAACTCTTCGGTTCTGCCTTTTTGTTCGTAAAGAAAGTCAATTCGAAGAAACTCGATATCTGATTTTGACACGCGTAAATTAGCCTGAAACCGCATGAAAAATCCGTCGTCGATTATTCTGGAAAAACTTGGTTTATCACGTTTCGTTTACTATCTCTGGTTCACCCGTTTAATTCTCACCCGATATATAAAATCCATAATGTACATACCTGGCATACCGTGTCTTTGCTGTTGTTTGGCTTAATACCTAATATTTTCCTTAAGTTTTTACTTTCGTCAGTCTTTCAATATTAAATCCTCGAACCCACCCAAAAATTTATGATTGCTGGGATACGATTCTTTGACTCGTAACGGTGGAGCCGAAATGATCGCTTTTATTTTTGTTTTGTTACTGCAACAGTATCCTTAAAGGAGCTAGCTATAGAGTGTCAAATCTCACCTTGAATGTCAAATCACGAAAATTTAAAATTCCACGTAATTCTTGGAAGCTCTTCGATTACTGAAATTTCAAATAAATAATTGCAAGGTCAAAAATTGCATCCAACGCACATAATGATTAACGAGTCACAACGTATAAAAGTCTCATGTAAGTAACGAAATACAGCCTGAAGAAATACGTATGCACGCCGATCGTATAACTTTTATATTACTATCTTAAAAAGATTATGATATTTCGTCCGGAAGTTATCACACGCATCCCGGTCCCCTTAAGCGTGACTAATATTTCAGAAAAAAACTGGTTTTATAAAGGAAACTGCTTGAGTCTAGTACGCTGTTTTCCTTACTGAGCACGATAACGACCTGACTGGATACGTTTATGGACACCCTATATAAGAGACTCCAGACTGGCACAACGCTTCAGTGCGGATGGGATAGGTAACTCATTCTCATCTAGTGGTGTAAGTTCCCTCGATGAGCGAGCATCATCCCGTGCCAGTTGCAATAATAAGGTTTATTTGAACTTCTCGTAGCGAGAAACGTCGCCGCTAAAATGGAAAGTGCCTCAGTCAATTAAGAAGAAAGCACAACGATCGGTAGAAGGAAAGATTTTTGCCAAGTCGAAGTCGCCGGAGATCATTGGAATTTCAAGAGGCGCAACCCGATCATGCTTTCGGTAAGTTGGCAGGTGAATTTAATTATTTTGAAATTCCGATAAAGATTCATCCATGTGTTTTCAGTGATTTTCGAAGCTGCGACGGCTTCGTCCGTATTACGGGGTTTGGGAAACTAACTTTTTTTATTTATTGCGGCAACCCTTCAATGTCTCTTACCGAACTTTTCCCGCAGTCGTTATCGTTATTTCGATTGTCGAACGTAATTCCTCTCGCTTTCAGCCTTTTCCGTAGCAGTTTGAGATCTTCCTAGCTGGACTGCGCGAGTAACGCGAGCGCAGAGCTAGCGTGTTTTTCTACCGCTATTAGAATTCTGCATGAACTTTAGCCTAGAGGATTGGCGAATAGCTAGTCGCCAATTTCAACCTCGGTATTAAATCTTTACAAAGATTCTCTTAGCGTCCACAATTAGTATGCACAACTGGTACGAAATACAGGGAAAGTAATTTTACAGGAGAATACAAGTAAATTACTAAAGTTGTAATTTAAACAAAACGTAGTAATTATTATGCAAGATAAGAATCAGATTGAGTAGGGAGGTTGAAGGGCGCAGATGTCGTTTGCAGGTTCCAAGCAAGTTGTGCCTAAAGCACATAGCACATAGCACATAGCACAGGGCAGAGGGCATAGAGAATAATAAGGCACTGATTGCAGGACACAGGAGGGCCCGAAGCTAGAAGACAGGAAGCGTGATATTGGCCCAAATAGCACAACACGATTATTCACTGCTCGATATTCTGCGTGTTCTCTCACCCGGTAACTTTTAGTCAAATTCAAAGGAACTCGGGACACGTAATGTTTATCTGCGTATAACTGACCGATAATGCAGCAGCCTGCTGTGCTCGACCGGCACATTTTATGTCACGCGACGCGAACGCCCAAGCTCTAGCCTACCAGTATCACAGAACGGACGTTCGTGAAAGCGTCGTTCTTCTTTTTAATTCGTCCGAGCACACGTTACAAATGTCGGTAAATTTGGTAAAAAGGTTCAAATGTACGTTTACGAAGCCGAGAATTTGACGCTAGAGGTAAGTTGACGAATTTAAAATTTGAAAATATTCATATAATGTCTAAGCGGACATAACCTTCTCTGAAATAACCTAAGACCGATATTGACATATTTCTAAGCGTATCTGCCCATTGAAAAAATTGTACAAAGTTAACGGAATAGGAATATAATGCTGCCTATTGAGGATACAAACAGAGAGCCTCGAGTTTCTCGTAAAAAAAAAAGTAATATCTCTTATCAGCTTCCTAGAGCTTCACGAGTATAAATGGTTGTATAGTAACCAGAGCGATTGTATACTCGATCCGAGCAATGATTTGAAATTATAGGATTATCTGCGATCGTCCTGATACTTGTTGTTCTACTAAACTTTTCGTTAGGATAACGCGAGAGTAACGTGGGCAGCTGTCCTGGGTTTGGTTGGAACAGTTCTGACTGCTGACATTGGGTTCATTGGTACTGAAGAAAGTCCGATGGATAAGAACATCTTCTTACCGGAAGATCCATCCCCGGCTCCCCTTCCGGGCCTACTCTTTCCTCGGGAGAGCGAGTCACGCGAAGTAAGGTCACACCTCTCATCTGGTTTCCCTCTTGTCAAAATTAATCCATCATTTTTCTATTGGACGAGTAGATCAAGTCCCTCGACGGATTATGGGATTTCATGATGTCACCCTCCGAAGACACGTTGAAGGGTCACCGGGAAGCCTGGTACGCCCAAGAACTTTCAAAGGTAAAATAACGGTAGTTAAAATCATCTTGGTTTAGCATCGATCAAAAGGTTGAATTATTTTCAGGCAGGCAAAGTTATTCAAATGCCTGTCCCCTCCTCCTATAACGATATACCAACCTCATCGGCGATAAGGGACCACGTTGGGGCCGTCTGGTACGAGAAGACCTTCTTCGTGCCTGCCTCCTGGATGGATCAGAGAGTCTTCCTGAGATTCGGTTCGGTCAATTACCTCGCACAAGTGGTCAGTACAATTTACTGGTGTGAGCAGAAAACTGATGCAAACGCGAGAAACTAAAAGTTAAGAACTGATGCGGTTAATCCATAGTGGGTAAACGGGGCACTTGTGACCAATCACGAGATCGGCCATTTGCCGTTCGAGGCTGAGGTCTCGTTGTACTTGAAATACGCAGGACAGAATAGAATAACAGTGGCCGTGGATAACACCCTCTTGCAGACGAGTATTCCTCAGGGTAAGGTCGTCGAGGTTACAACGGACAATGGCACTAAGCACATGCAGAGCTACACCTTCGACTTCTTCAATTACGCCGGAATCCATAGGTATCTGGAGTCTGGAACGCAGGCTTTTAATTCGCCGTATTTTAGCTAAATACGAATTCATCCGTTGAAACTCCGATGCTTTGGACTTTCAGACCGGTGCTTCTTCACACAAAGCCCAGGGTTTACGTGGCGGACATATCCGTAAAAACGGAATTAGTTGGCGACACGGGTATAGTGAACTACGTGATCGAAGCAGCAGGTTTGCGCGATGACGAAGTCCCAGTTTGCCGAGTGATTCTACTAGACGCCGAAGGAGCTTTAGCAACGAAGGAACCAGTTTACGCCATGTCCGGTACTCTGGAGGTTCCCTTGGCCAGGTTGTGGTGGCCTAGAGGCATGGATCCCAATCCTGGTTATCTCTACACTCTTGAGGTAATTATTTATCTAAACACATGGCACGTCATATCGAGGAATATATAGATCTGGCAATGCGATGCTGACTTTCTCAGGTGAGACTTTCTGTCGAAAATGACAGCAAGCAGGATATTTATAGACTACCCATAGGAATCAGGACCTTGGTATGGACAAACACCAGCCTTTTGATAAACGACAGACCGGTTTACATGCGTGGCTTTGGGAGACACGAGGATTCCGTCATCAGAGGACGCGGATTGGATTTGGTTACTATGGCTAGGGATTACGAATTATTAGACTGGGTCGGCGCCAATGCATACAGAACAAGTCATTATCCTTACAGCGATGAAGTTCTTGACATGGCTGACAGGTGTGGTAAAAATTTGACATTCCTTCAATTCAATAACTTGACAACCTGACAACTATCTGCAATTTATCCAGATTGGGTTTCCTCATTATCGACGAGTGTCCATCCGTCGATACAGAGAACTTTTCACCGGCTCTGCTGAGAAAGCATAAGGACTCTTTGTCAGAGCTCATTAGGAGAGATAAAAATCGACCTTCGGTGATAATCTGGTCACTCGCGAATGAACCTAGAAGCCAGTTGCCCGACGCAGAAGAATATTTCAAGCAGGTAGCACGTCATGCGAAATCTCTTGATCCGACGAGGCCGGTGACTATAGCGCTAGCACGGGGAGTTCAGGTGACTTTGCAAAGGCTGCGAGTTTTTCACAATACATCCATATGACTCGATTGTATTTCAATAGGAGGACAAGGCCGGCAAATTTCTCGATATTATCAGCTTTAATCGATACAATTCCTGGTACTCTAATACCGGCAAACTTGACATGATCGTGGATCGCGTCCAGACTGAAGCCGAGGCCTGGCACAGGAAATATGACAAGCCGGTTCTTATGTCGGAGTACGGAGCTGATACGATGCCAGGATTACACGAGGTGCTCAGCTTGATTACGCATTGATAATAACGCATTGTTTATCTTCAATGACAGATAGTAGAAATAATAACTATGATATTCTTAATCCACGATTAGTTGCCGGGTTACGTTTGGAGCGAGGAATATCAAACTGAGATGTTCTCAAAGCACTTTAAAGCTTTCGATAATCTCAGATTGCAAGGATTCTTCATTGGCGAATTTATATGGAATTTTGCGGATTTTCGGACAGCACAAAGTTAGTTCTTTTTTTATAACAGCGTTTTGAGAAGAGAATTTTATTCATACTTTCTCGATTATAGCGTATACCAGGGTTGGCGGAAATAAAAAGGGAATATTTACAAGGGACAGACAACCAAAAATGGTAGCACATCATGTGAGAAAAAGGTATCATGCCCTGGGAAAGGAATTGGACCAAGCACAGACACCGAATGATATCCTACTATATTATTCTCATCGTTCTGAATTGTGAGAGAATGTGCTTTTGTTTGAAGCACGAGTGTGATCAATTGCGTGTCAACAAGTTTTTATATTTAAGAAAATTAATTAACTGATTAATTCATCTCTTTTTTAATACATGATGGAAGACTATGGCACGCGAGACTTTTTAAATAATTACATATTTTTTGTTTCAATTTTATAAATTTCAAAAAAATAGAAGGTGGAATAGAGCCGATCCTTATATTCTTCCTTAATAAATTGATTATATATAAGCTGATTTACTGATTGTTGTTTGCATCAGGCTTTATAAGTTTTACTGTAGTTATAAGTATACTATAATGTATAAAAAAGTTAGGTTATTAACTTTGTTAACACGGCTCATTATAAACCGGAGGTTCTACAACTCTGAGACAAGCATCAGCCATCTCGATGAATATCGGTTCTGTCATAGCACGAGCAATAGCTTTTGTAGGATCTGGATCATTAAGAATAGCCGTCATGATTTCTCGAACGTGTGGATTCTTGAGACAATCTTTAAGCTGTTCGCTGCAACGAAGCTGGTCAAGTTTCTCTGGTGGTACAGTATCTTCGGTTGGAAAGTCATACACCCTCTGTGGTATTTCTACTTGCGATTCATTCTGTCTAACTTCCAATGATTGATGACATCCTATCGTTTTATGTTCCTTACAACAAACCGCTGAGCAACTAAGCAAAACATGTACACGTTGTAAACGAGTTAAATTATAACCTAGCAGCATCGATTTCACACTTCACTGAATCGTAAATACAACTTACTATGGTTGTGTGCACGTAGGACACTTATAAACTGAGTCTGGTTTCTCGCAAATACAACAGAGTTTCATCTCAAAATGCAAATAAAAATAACTCTGAACTACTGTCTCAGCAATATCTCACTTGTACCGTATCCTTCGACAGGCGGATATAGTTTCTTGTTCCCGTAAGAAGTGACGCTTATATCTCATAGAGGGCGTCCGATCGAAGCATCATATTACGAAAATTCATGATTTTTCGCAGCAAATTTAAGAAATTAACCGCGATTATTCCTTACCTGGTCCTAATCCTGCTACTTGCCTGCCCTGTCCTTAGATAGCTGTATGCCACCTACTAGATGAACGTGCAAGGATTCCCTCGGGTCGCTATTCATATTTGACACTTCACCCAACGTTCTTTTGCATGACTCCCTTCCTTCTCCTGATCATCATACTCAAAAACTGCTTCGATGAATTTTCCAATTTTGTAGACACATGCAAATTCTTCTGCGCTACGGTGATTTATGAAGGAAAGCTTGCTCCTCCCAGGTGATAACTATCCAAATTAAACGACGCCTGTTAACACCATTTCTTACGAGCAAACTGTCAGTCACACAATCTCTACAGCGCTCTCTTTAGTGGTCGGAGAGAAACCTTCAAGATCACTTTTTCAAACGGGCACAAGAATCGTAGAATATCTTCGTAATTAAATTTGAACTACAAGTATCCAAACAGAATTTTTAACATGTTTTTTTCTTTTCTAGAAGCTGACAGATAGAATGAAAAATATTTTCACAGATCCATGAAGAACTTTTATTTTTGACGATTCGAAAATCGAAAATAAAAAGACGAGGAATGATTCACTGTGCTAGCGTTCAAGCAAAACATTCGTTTAACATAATTGTAAGAATCGCAGTAAACATTAAAGTTCGCTAAAGTGACGCAATCGTGACAAACCTAGATTAGCAGCTTTAATGTCAATGCACCCGACATAAATAATTGTCACGATACGATAGCGTTGCACTTGCAGCGCTTATACCGCAATTCGTTGCTTTCTACGCCATGTGCGATCGCGGATGGATTACGAAAATAAATGGAGAACCCGATCGAGCCTCATCTAAAACATTAGCTGAATCTTTTTATCGGTTCGCCAATAGATTGGCTTAGTAGTTTGTTATTTTGGCTGTCCAAAGGTAATAACGGAGTTACGGGAATGTATGCGTGTCGGCCGGTAGGCAGCCAGTAGGTAGAATGACGTAAGTCAGGTGGCATGAATGAGCTGTTGCCAGTCGACTAAGGCCCGCCCGCATTCCAGTGTGCAATGCCCCTTCCAAACTGGATGCGATCTCGACGCCGACGGATTCTCCTTCTTTCGCAGGACGAAGCTACCGCCGCTCACTATCCTCCTACTTCTTCGATCGAATCGAGAACTCGTTCTCTCCTCTAGCATTGCAATATTCGTTGTCTTCCCGTTACCGAATGTATCACGGCCATTGCCACTGTTACCGGTAGCTTCTGTTGTCCCGATTGCCGAGCTCAGGAATGATGCTGTCATGAGAATATAAGAGGTCTCGGTACCCGTTTAGAATTTACAAGGAAGAATTCTGGGAGCGAAGGTGAGGAGAGTCTTGAACGAAAGACGCAAAGTGCGCGATGGGCGATTTCGGTGGGAGGCGCAGCGTTCAACAGGAAGAGCGTTGCCATTGGAAGATTCGTGCACGATCTCGTTAGCGGTTAGTCTGGCAGGAAACTAACGGAGTCGTCGGTACATCGGACTGGAATAGGTACTTAGTTGGGTAGTGGTAGCGAGCGCTATTTTAAAATTCTAGCCATGAGTGTCGGGGCTATGCGTTTTAATAAGATCGCTCGTATCCGGCCTGGCCCCTCCAGTGAAATCGGCACGGCCATGGTAAATAAAAGTAAGTTGCGTCGTTGACCGGCCGAGAACGGGAAACGGAAAGATCCGGCAGTCAAGCGGGAGTCGTGGCTCGCAGCCGGCTTCTTCGGAAGCTTCTCTTTCGTGGAGAGTCGATGAAAAAAAATGTAACGAAGGAAAATGAAGTAAATCGAGGAAAAGGACTGGTCGGCGTTTCCTCGTAAATTGATCGTCATTCCAAAATAAAGAGAATCGTTTCCAGGGGCGCGAGGCCAGTTGCTGCTGAATCTGCCGGTGGTCTCTCTCGCACGACCATACCTTTGGGCTCTCGCTAATTGCAAATTCAAACGACACTCGCTCACGTCCCACACATCGCAACGCGCGACCGTCTTGAGTCTCGCTAGCAGCGACATACCGGACCTGAATTACGCAATCTACTGTCAATCTACTGCCTGCGGGTCCGGGATCCGAGAAAGCACCAGGTCACCCCCTCGCCTCTTCTGCGACGCTGAGGAAACTTTCTTCTTTAGTCTCTATTCTTTGATCTCCGCTCGCCTCTGCCATTCCGGAGCGCCGCTACTCTTGGCTTGCTCTCTTCGCACTCGCCGTCCCAAGGTCATTGATTCCTCAGACAGTTCCGGCTTGCTTTCTGGGCCAGGTTAACCACCACGAGGCGAAGAGTCGACTCGAGACTGCGCTACCTGCTCGCCACCCTGGATTACATTCCTTCTAGAGCCGCCAGCATCTTTCGCGTCGCTCGATCCTCTCTACCTTGGCAAGATCTTTTCATTGATCGTCGACTGGCTCCGCGAGGCTCCGGTGCACGTAGACTTACCTTGTCGAGGTCGTTGGATTCACCAGCTGGATTCCGAAAAGAAATTTCGATGATCTCGGGCTGCGCTCGTGTCAAGAGGGGCAGAACAAACGGGAAAATAAAACGTCTCGATCGATCGACTTGATTTTATTTTTTGAATCGAAGACCAACGCTATTCGGAATACCCTCAGCGACGTAGCATCGTGTTCAGCGACTGGACTTTTCTCACGGTAAAAGCCAAAGATCTTTAAGAAATTTGTCAAGAGTTCGATTCCATATTGACGGCTAGAGGTCGGATCAGCGTGCGATCAGCAGCCAGGGGAACGTGTCTTCTCCGTCCTGTCCTGCCTGGTCTCGCCTTATTCCGAAGCGGCCTCGGTCAAGGCAAAAACTTCACCATTCGATTACAACATCGACTTCAGCCTCGCGAGCCTCGGGACTTCGGTATGCCAGTGACACTCGGACACGTTCAGATCTCTTGGAAGTATCTCCGGCTAAATATAGCGGTTGCCAGCATCGTTTCTCTTCTCCTTTCTCTATCTTTTTTCATCTCATTCTTCTTTTTATTTACCTATCTCTCTCCACCGCTGGCTATGGTTACTTCAAGAGAGCCGTACCTGGGTTCTCGTAAACTGCAGATCGTGCCTCTTCCGGAAATACTTTTAAAGCTTGACTTTGCCGATTCTTAGCGGATCTAAGACAGACACCGACAGACTGTTGCTGTTGTTTCCAGATATTCGGAGGGAAATATTTTTAAAAATCCCAGGAAGCTTATTTTATCTGCCTTCCATGAGGTTCGTTAGTGTGACTTATACGTATAGCCAGACGAGCGTCACGTTTCTATTATCACTTGATTATCCCCGGTAGAGATCAGCAGTGCCAACGTCAAATCCTTAAATGTCTATCAGAACTTTATAGAAAAAGACCGAGGAGTTATATTTCTAAAGTTTCGTTCTATGAACTCATCATAATCGGAATTCTCGAGAAGAGCGAAGGATCCATCGCGAGTGGGAGCGCATCCTGGATTAAACTCTCGACTTAGAATTCTCATCTAGGTGATGTCTATGACGACATCCAAGGGATGACGTCAGCTGACCGACCGAGTGTCGATGTCACGACGCCGATGACCATGATAATGATGATGATGATAATAGCAATGGTGGCGATGATGATGACGACGATGACTGATGTGCAAGACAGTGAGTGAAGCAGTCGGGCAGTCAGGCAGTCAGGCAG